>JAQQSU010012987.1:0-11779 GCA_028627135.1 Pseudochirops cupreus | reverse complement strand
TCACATGTTGTGTGCTTGGAACCAAGACTGCAGTGAAATTGCATGAGCCAACATGGAAAAGTGCTGCCAGAAACACCCCAGTTTCGTTATGCACTTGATTTTGAGTTAATTTTTGGTCATTGCACGTTTAGAAACCTTTTAGTGTTGCCAAATTTTTCATGACCCCCACATTCAGTTATGTGACCCCATAAGTTCTAAAAAACAGTTTTCAGGCAGAATGTTTAACTTAAAAGAAAAGAATTCATATTTCTACAATTGATGAGCTTATGAAACACTTGGCACATTGGGCATAGGGAAACTTCAACCCAGAGACTGCCGGTTGATGGTGAATGTTGGTCTGACTCCCCAAGATTCTACCCCGCACATAGACAGCATTGGCTCTTGGTGGCCAGGCATGGGTGTTTCAGCAGAGAAGAGGCAGGGTCCAGGTCTTTGACTAATTTTAATTCTTCTTTTTGGGATTATACTGAAACCAAGTCCAGTTCTTATGCGTTAGCTCATCCTGATAACATAAAGTCTCAAGGATGGATAGTTTGCCAAGACCAGGCTCTTGCTGTCCTCAGGTGCCCTTAGCGCCATATTGAGTGGTCACACTGTGCTTAGTGTGACCCCTTGAATACGAGAGATTCCTATTCCCTACATCCAGAGCAGAAATAGGATCAGGAGATCTTAGCTTTACAACTGGAAGGGACCTTAAATGCTGTCTAATCGAATGCCTTTCTTTTGATTATTTTTCTTTTTAAAAAAGAATGTGCACTTATTTTCTCTCCCTTCCAACTACCCCCATAGAAAGAAAAACAAAACTCTTGTAACAAAAATGCATACTCAAGCAAAACAAAGTCCATCATTGGCCAGCTCCAAAAATCTACCTCTCACTGCATCTTAAGTCTATCACTTCTTGCCCAGGAGGTAGGCAGCTTGCTTCTTCATCAGTCCTCTGGAATTGTCAACCCCTTCATTCTACAGATGAGGAAACTGAGGCTCAGAGAGGTTAATTGAGTTTCCTAATGTTGAAGAGCCAGTAAATGGCACATGTAGGATTTCTTTCTCCATTCTATCTTCTGCTGACCCTTAGTCTGTTGATGGACATTCAGGGGTGGACAATTGCACAGCTCCTGGCTAAGTCTCTTTACCCTCTTTAGGAGGACAGGAACTGAGGGACCTGAACATAGTCACAGTATCGGCTCAGACAAACCAAGAGGAGAGAACTCCTCAGGAAGGGTTTTGTTCAAAATTATTGTGTTGGTGGAACAAGGGCAGAGTTTTCCATTTAGGAAGCAGATTCCTCTAAGCTCTCAACTCACCGGTTCCTGGGCAAAACAAGTACTTTATTTTTATTTTTTATTTTTTTGCTTTTTGGAGGGCAGTTGGGGTTAAGTGACTTGCCCAAGGTCACATGGCTAGTTTTTGTGTTAAGTGTCTGAGGTCACATTTGAACTCAGGTCCTCCTTGACTCCAGGGCCAGTGCTCTGTTCACTGCATCACCTAGCTGCCCCAAAACAAATACTTTAGAGAAGAGAAGGGAAGAGGAAATGAGAAGGGAATATAGCACCTACTGTGGAGGCATATGGATGTTCAAGGAGAACTGGCACCTCTGGTGTGAGGGCTTATTGAACCCTTTCCAGGACTGCTGATCCACCTTTGGTGTCTACCTAGCACTCAACTCTCACCTGTGGCTCCAAGAAGCTGTAGCATATTCAGCAGCCACACTTCTATAAACCATTTCTGCAGACAGCCTAAACCAGGTTGAAGGTAACTGTCAAGCCTCAAACCTGTCAATGAGTTAGGAGGTTGTCTACCTCAAGTATATGAAGACTTTCCCTGGTGGAATGGACAAATGAGAATAGTTTATCCCAAAGTCCATGAAGGCAGCTAAAACAGGGGACTTAGAGCTTGGTCAGACATTGAAGATGCCAGTCATCCACTGCATCCCAGACCATCATCATTCGTCTTGACTTTTGTCCTGCCGCTGGACTTTGATGGCTCTGGAAGAGAGAGTGAGGCTGAGGACTTTTGTGCAGCTCTATTTCACTGAAATCCAATCCATTAATTCCAATGAGAATGTCAAGACATGATGTCATTGGTCCTCTTTGAGAGCAAAGGACAAACAACCATGTGCCAGGCACTGGCAGAGGGAGAGTAGCTAAATGGACACTTCTGGGTATTCCACTCAGAATCATTTATTCAATGCTGATCCTCACCTAGAAATGTGCAAAGAGGGTCCTGTCTCCTAAGGAGTGGTGATCTTTAAAAAAAAAAATTCATTAAAAAAATTCATTTAAAAAAATTTTGAGTTCCAAATCCTCTCCTGCCAGTCTCTCCTCCACCCTTTGAGAAGGCAAGCAATATGATACAATTATATATGTGAATTCATGCAAACATATAGGAGTGATGATCTAAGGCAGACGTGTCTTGTCATGGTGGCAGGTGGACATGCATGTCGCCCTGACTGAAAAGAACAGTTAATGGATTGTGGTTCCTGACTCTTTTCTCCTCATAGGTTTCCACCAGATTGCTCAGAACAAGGTGGCTGTCCTGCTACTTGCTGGGGGACAAGGCACTCGCCTAGGAGTGACTTACCCCAAAGGCATGTACCAGGTGGGCTTACCTAGTGGGAAGACACTGTATGAGCTCCAGGCTGAGCGAATCCGCCGAGTGGAGCAGTTGGCTGGCCACAGGCACAATACACACTGCACTGTTCCTTGGTGGGTTATTCTGTTCTTTGTCATCTAGGTTTTTTCTCCTTCCTTTCTCTTCCCCTTTCTCTCCTCTCCCTCCTGGAGTATCCCCCTCTTCTTGGGATGCAGAGAGATGACTTGTTATTCCTGGGGCTGAAGTTTCCCCACGCTAAAGAAGAGACCTGGGAATTTTTTTTTTTGCATCTATAGTATTCAGCTCAATATGCCTTTGTTGAGACTCACTGCTTACCCCCATCCCCGATATATCCATTGATCCTTTGACTGGTCCGTTTTCAGCTTTGAGTGAATGGGTCTTTCCTCTTCCATTTTTCCTAGTGTCTGTTTATTCCACTCAACCTCCTTCCCTCTTCCTCTAGGTACATCATGACCAGTGAATTCACTTTGAAGCCAACAGCTGAGTTTTTTAAGGAAAACAGCTTCTTCCACCTGGACCCAGCCAATGTGATCATGTTTGAGCAGAGGATGTTACCAGCCGTGAACTTCAATGGCCAGGCCATCTTGGAGAGGAAGGATAAGGTTGCAATGGCCCCAGGTATGCTGCCTGGGCCTACTTTCTGGGTGCTTGGCTGTCCAAGGAAGATTAAATGAAGGAGACAGGACAGATATTTAAGTCAGGAATCAGGAGACCTGGGTTCTGATTTATTTGTTCATTCACTGTACTTTTTTAAAAAGTGCTTAGTGTATTGATATCACTGTTTTCTGGGCAAGGGAAGAAACAAAGTTTAGGTAAGATATAGTCCTTGCCCTGTTGGAGTTTGTAGTCTAGTAGGAATGAATTAGATAAAAACATTATGCAGAATATTAAACAATAAATTAATTTGAGAGGTGAAAAACAAGGTGCTATGTAAGATTCCATCTTACTAATAACTTGTGTGACCATGAACACATCATTAAGTGTTTCTGGTCCTTGGTTTCATCATCGGTCCAGTGGGAGTATCAATACTAGTCCCATCTTCCAAAGTTAAGGTGAGGATAGCAGTGAGACAGTGTAATCACCTGAGCCTTCAGCCAGATCCAGGAGGCTCTGCTGATGGGTGATCTGTTGGTTCTAGCTCAGGAGACCCTTTGGAGATAGAATTTGGCTGCAGGGATGTAGGCTTTTACTTCCTGACAGGAGGATAACTCAGGGTAGCTTTCCCTGTGGGGGCCTTAGGCTTAGCTTAGGGTCATTAATGCTTACTCCTCTTGTTCTTAGCCTGAGTGATGGCTGCCAGACACTTCTCTTGCTGTGTGTACTCTTCCCTCTCTTCCTCTTTTATATTCAGATGGCAATGGTGGTCTGTACCGAGCTGTCATGGACAGTGGAATTTTGGAAGACATGGAGCGCCGTGGAATAGAGTATGTCCATGTGTACTGTGTGGACAATATCCTTGTTAAAATGGCTGACCCCGTCTTCATTGGCTTCTGTGTGCTGAAGGGTGCAGACTGTGGGGCCAAGGTCAGCCTGCTCTCTTTCCCCTGGTTAGATACTCCCCCCACGTCATATCTTTATCTAACCTGGACCCTAATTCTGGTTCCTGGGCTATTTTTCAGTTTTATTTTTTGCTTTTTGGAGAGGGGAAGGCAAGGCAATTGGGGTTGTGACTTGCCCAAGGTCACACGGTTAGTGAGTGTTAAGTGTCTGAGGCCAGATTTGAACTCAGGTCCTCCTAACTCCAGGGCTGGTGCTCTATTCACTGTGCCACCTAGCTGCCCCACCCTGGGCTATTCTTACAGAATCATAGGTTTAGAGCTAAAATAAACCCAAGAGACCATTTATTCTAACCCTCTCAGTTCAATCCAGAGAAATGAATGTGAATTTGCCTAAGATGACACAGAGCTGGGCAGATTGAGGATTTGAATGCAAATGCTCTGGTTCTTGAAGTCCAGGGTTATTTACTCCATTGTACTCTAGTTCCTTTCACCTGATTGTTTGATTTTTCCCACTGTCAAAATATCGTAGCATCTGGGAGGGACCAGGATCTGACTGCCCTTGAGGACCAGTCTCTGGGTGCTGTAGGGATATAGAGAAGGGAATCCTGCTGTCCACTGGTCTCCAGGAATGATTGTCTTCTGGAAGCCTATCCTCTTTTCCCTCTAATTTGTCTGTAGGTAGTGGAGAAGGCCTACCCCACAGAGCCTGTGGGTGTCGTATGCCAGGTGGATGGCATTTACCAGGTGGTCGAGTACAGTGAGGTGGACCTGGAGACAGTACAGCGCCAGGACGAGCGTGGGAATCTGGTCTTCAATGCCGGAAACATCTGCAACCACTTCTTCACCCGAAGCTTCCTCCAGACCATTACCCGGTGAGCTTTCTTGCCTCAGGCTTGCAGTCATGGATGTGGGCCTCGAGGGCTCTCTGTATGGACAGTGTATTTGTCAGAATGACCGACTGTTTTCATTGGACTTTGTGGGTTGCAGGGCATGGAATCTAAATCAATCAATAAACATTTATTAATTACCTACTGTGTCCCAGGCACTGTGCTAAGCCGTGGGGATACAAAAAAGGCAAAAGACAGTCCCTGCCCTCAAGGAGCTCACAGTCTAATGGAGAAAATGTGCAAGTAACTGTACAAACAGGCTGTCAGGGTAAATGGAAAATAATCTGTAGAGGGAAGGTACTAGAATCAGGGGGAATTTGGGTCAGGCTTGCTGTAGAAGATGGAATCTTAGCTGGAAATTGAAGGAAGCCAGGAGGCAGAGATGAGGAAGGAGAGCATTCCAGGCCTGGGCAGCAGCCAGAGAAAATGCCTGCAGGCTAGTGATGGAGTGTCTTGTGCAAAGTAGCCAATGTCACTGGACGGTCAAGTGTGTGACAGGTTTGTATGAAGACTGGGCCAGTCTGGGGAATGGGTTTTGAAGGGCTTCGAGTGCTAATCAGATGATTTTATATTTGATTTTGGAGGTGATAGGGAGCCACTGGAGTTTACTGTTAGGAGTGTGGGGGAAGGATTGCGTTTTATGTGACATGATTAGATTGAGCCTTAGGATCACTTTGACAGCTAAATGGAGGGTGGATTGGAGTGGGGAGAAACTTGTGGCAGGCAGGTGAACCAGCAGGCTATTGTCATGGTCCAACTGTGAGGTAACAAGAGCCTGCATAGTGTCAGAGGAGAGGAGGCACATCATGGAGATGTTGTAAAGGAAGACATGGCTGATTTTTGCAACAGATTAAAAATGAGGGGTGAGAGAAAGTGAACAGTGGAGGATGACATCTAGGTCATAAGTCCTGGTGACCAGGAGGATGGTGGTACTCTATTTTTTTTTTTTTTGGAGAAGAGAAGGCAAGGCATTTGGAGTTACACGACTTGCCCAAGGTCACACAGCTAGTAAGTGTGTCAGGTGTATGAGGCCGGATTTTAACTCAGGTCTTCCTGACTCCAGGGCCAGTGCTCTATTCTAGCTGCCCCAAGGATGGCAGTACTCTTAATAGTAAGAGAGGAAGTTAGGAAGGGGAGAGGAAAGATAACAAGTTCAATTTTGGACATGTTGAGTTTAGGATATCTATGGGAAATCCAGTTTGAAAGGTCTAATAGGCAGATGCCATTTGGGGATGCCAAACTGGAAATCAGGAGAGAGGTTAGAGCTGGGTAAATAGATTTGAGAATTATCAGCATAGATATGACTGTTGAATCGATGGGAGCTGAAGAAATCACCATGTAAAATAGTGTAGATGGAGGACAAAGCCTTGTGAGATACCCACCATTAGTGGATGGGACTTGAATGAAGATACAGCAAAAAAGACTGAGGAGTGGTCAGATAGCCTAGTATAGGTTTCCTCCATCATACTCTAGTTCCATTTATCTGATTGTTTAATTTTCCTACAGTCAAAATAGCTTAGCATCTGGGAGGGGAAACATGACCATGATCTGACTGCCCCTGAAGATCAGCCTACAGATGCTATAGGGATACAGAGAAGGGAATCCCATTATCTACTGGTCTCTAGGGATAATTGGCTTCCTGACGCCTATCTTCTGTAGCTAGTAGAGAAGACATACCCCCACAGAGCCTGTAGATGTGGTATGCCAGATGGATGGCATTTACCTATAGGATACCTGTAGGTAGGAGGAAAGAGCAGTGTTATGAAAACCCAGAGAGAAGGAAGTATCAAGGAAAAGAGGGTGATCAACAATGTTAAAGGCTGAAGAGAGGTCAAGAACGATAAGGATTGAGAAAAGTCTGTAATCATTAATAACACTGGAGAGAGCAGGGCTGAATGATGAGTTTGGAAGCTAGACTACAGAGAATTAGGAATAGAATGAGAGGAAAGGAAATGGAGGTACCTCTTATAGATGGCCTTCTCTAGGAGGTTTGCTTCAGTGCCCCATAGCCCAGTTCTTCCCCAAGGCTTTGTCCAGATGCATATCTAACCTAAACCATTACTTGTTCATTATGTTGGGAACAAGTCCTTCAGCTTAAACGAACAGAAAACAACCATTCTAGTTCCTAGGAACTACTGGTAACCAGTCTGTTCTTTAAATTCATCTAGAGAGCATCTTCAGTGAGCTTGCTAGTTCTCCCCTCTTCCGAAACTGTTCCACTGCTCCTTATGAGCAGCATCCGTTTGACCCTCAGATTCTTAACCCCTTTTCTGCCTTCTGTAAAAGGTGCCTCTAAGCAACTCAACTTTATTCTCCTTCCATGAAGCTTTCTGTACTTTCCCACTTTGTTGGTGGTTTTCATTTCCTTAACTCTCCTCTAGCTCCTTGTTTTTTACTATTTAATCGGCTTAAAATAGTCCTTATTTTGGAGAGCATTTTAGAGGGCAATCTGGAATTATGTCCAAAGAGTTATTGAACTGCCTATAACCTTGGACCCAGCAATAGCACTGCTAGGTGTATTTCCAAAGATGATTAGGGAAAAAGGAGAAGAACCTATATGTTCTAAAATGTTTAAAGCAGCTCCCTTTGTGGTGGCAAAGAACTGGAAATATCAGGGATCAATTGGGGAATAGTCAAACAAACTGTGATACAGGACCATGATGTAATACTACTGTGCTATAAGAAATTATGAGGTCCATGATCTTAGAAAAACATGGAAAGACTTGCATGAAATAGTGAAAAACAAAATGAACAGAACCAAGAGAATATTGTATAATAGTAACATCAATATTGTTTTTGCTTTTTTGAAGGCAGGGCAATTGGGATTAAGTGATTTGCCCAAGGTCACACAGCTAGTGAGTGTGTCCAGTGTCTGAGGCCAGTCTTAATCCAGGGCCAGGGCTCTATTTACTGCGTCACCTAGTTGCCCCAGCAATATTGTTTTAAGAATTACTTTGAGGGGCGGCTAGATGGCACAGTGAACAGAGCACTGGCCCTGGAGTCAAGAAGACCTGAGTTCAAATATGACCTCAGACATTTAACACTTACTAGCCAGGTGACCTTGGGCAAGTCACTTAACCCCAATTGCCCTGCCTTCCCCCCTCCAAAAAAAAAAAGAATTACTTTGAGTGAATAAGACATTTTGACTATTGTAAATACCCAAAGTAACAATAAAGGACATATGAAGAAAGACACTATCTGCATCCAGAAAAAGAACTGATAAATAGAAGTGTGTATAGAATAATTTTACATGTATATACCTTCTTGTATCTAATGCCAGCCATCTCTAGGATGGGGGAGAGGGAAGAAAAAAAAGGGAAAAAAGAAATTTACATGATAATTTTTATATATTTAAAAGGAATAGCAAGTTGTACATAATAGATTTTCAGTTTCATGTGCAATCTCCATTTTTATTATACTATGCTATGGAGTTGCTTGTTTATTCCATAAATTAAAAATAAAATAATTTTTTAAAAAGTGCTTATGTATACAATATCTCTGTTGTTATGGGCAGGGACCAGTTTTTATCTTAACTTTTTTATCTCCCTGTCACCTAAAACAATACTCTGGACATCATAACAAAACTAATTTGTTATTTATTTGTATTGTATTGTTTATATATTAATTTATATATTAATTATATATAATTAATTGTATTAATTATTATATTATTTATATATTATTGATTTTATTTATATATTATTTATATAATTTATTAATATTAATCTATTAAATGCGTGTTATGCTGTATCATTGGGAGACGTTCCTTTGACATTCTTGGACTTCCTTCTTTGTCTTTCTCTGACCTTCCCCAGAGTAAATAGACTGGTATGGAAGAGGAAAGTGATGGGGTCAAGTGATGGGGATCAGGGATAATTTCGCCTCTCTGGGTGGAATGATGTAGGGAAGAGGTAAAGATTTGATTGTTGGTGCCCTACAGCCATCTCCAAAATTTACATACAAGGGTCATTTCTCCTGAAATCTTAAGAAAGATGCTGGAGGGGCATTGGAGAGAGTAGGAAGGTCCCTGTAGTTCTCCTCTTCCTGCTCCTCCTATTCCTTCATTCCTTCAGGAGCAAGCCATCTTTGGAACAGGATGGCCAGATTCAGGAGAAGCCTCTAGCTGAGTTTTCCTAACTATATGACTGTAAGTAAATGGCACATCCCAGACTGGGCTGCCCGAATGTGAATATCCTGAAAAATGTACCAGATCTCTCTGCCTGTTTGCAAACTGGAGAAACATTTCCTGGCTCTTTCTCTTCTCTTTACTAGCCTGGAGTGCAGTATCTATGGCCACTGATATTAGTTCCAAGCTTCCTCCAATTTAAGTCCTTCAGAATGAGCAAGGAGGCCTCAGATTTATGTTCATTTTTTGTTTATTTATTTTTAGTTTTCAACATTCACTTCCATAAGTTTTAAATTTTCTCCTCCTTCTTCCTCAAGACAGCATGCAATCTGATATAGGCTCTACATAGACATTCCGATTAAATATATGTTCACATTAGTCATGTTGTATAGAAGAACGATAACAAATGGGAGAAGCCATGAGAAAGAAAAACAAAACAAAACAAAAAAGAAAATAATCTGCTTCGCTCTTCATTCAGACCCCGTAGTTCTTTCTCTGGATGTGGATGGCATTTTCCATCATGAGTCCTTTGGAATTGTTTTAGGTCCTTGCATTGCTGAGAAGGGCCAAGTATCAAAATCGGTCATTGCAGGCCGTGGCTGTTACTGTGTACAGTGTTCTCCTGGTTCTGCTCACTTCACTCAGCATCAGTTCATATAAGTCTTTCCAGGAGATTTATGTTCATTTTTACCTGCTGATGTGTTGCCCCCACCTGTTAGGTCTCATGTCAACTGTGCCTGTTTAGCTCATGTTAGGGCAAGAGCTCCTGGTGAGATTTTTGGAGACTGCTTCTCCACGATCTTCCCTAACTGGTAGTAGCCTATTGAGGATAACTCTAGAATAAAATGAGATGCCTTATGTCTTCCTCTTTCTTCTTGCCCGCTACAGGGAATTTGAGCCTTTGCTGAAGCGACATGTTGCCATCAAGAAGGTCCCTTTTGTGGATGAGGATGGAAATCTGGTAAAGCCGCTCAAACCGAATGGTATAAAGATGGAGAAGTTCGTGTTTGATGTGTTCCAATTCTCAAAGTTAGTGGCAGAAATGAAATTAATCTTTCCTTTCTCAGCTCCCCCCCACTTCCTGGCTGTCCCTCCCTTGGCTGGGTCAAAGTTTCCCTGACCTAGTACTTCTCAGGGCACTAGGAAATTTGGGATCATTGTGTCTGTGTTATATTGGGGGAGGGCGGAAGGAGTGGAGGCTCAGGATGCAGTGGGAAGAGCTTTGGATTTGAAGTCAGAGGCCCCTAGTTCATATTTCAGCACTGCCACTTGCCACCTATGTGACTACAGACAGCAATTTCCCTGGGCCTCAGTTTCCTTTATTTGTAAGATGAGCAACTTATACTAGATGAGTTCTAAGCTTCCTCTCGGCTCTAATGTATGGTCCATGTCCCCAGGTAGCGGTTTCCGGAGGGATCCGGGCTGAGGTCAAGCAAGCTCACCACATCTAATCTCCCCCGCAGTCTCCTTATTAAGGAGTCAGTGTAGAAATTCTTGACAGTTCTCTAAAGACTCTGGGGGACAGAGGGTGCTGAGACATTAAAAGTGGTAGGGAGATCATGATAAATAGGTAGCTTCAGACCCTAAGAGTGAACAGCTGTTTTTAGGGAGAGGATGATGTGAGAGCCAATGAGTATAAGTGGCACTGCCCTTCAGAGTCATAAATAGAAGGCGCAGGTGTTTCAAGTGGCCCTCTGCTCCCTTTTCCCCTTTCTCACCACTGAGTTTACACATCCAATGTTTTTTTTCTTTACTGGTTTTGGAGAAAGAAAGGTAGAGTTATAAAACCACAACAGACCCACTGTAGTAGCATTGAACCCACTTGAAATCAGAGCCTAACTCCAGCATCATTTCAGTTCCCCTCTCTTCCCGTTTCCTCCCCATTCCCCCATGATTCCCTGCACCCATGACAGAGGCTTCATTTGATTCCATCTCTTTTGCCACTAGAAACTTTGTGGCATTTGAAGTCATGAGGGAAGAGGAATTTTCTCCCCTAAAAAATGCAGACACAGCGAACAAAGACAACCCCAGTACTGCTCGACAGGCCCTCCTAGCGCAGCACTACCGGTGGGCTGTGCGCGCTGGGGCCCGCTTCCTGGATGAGAATGGAGTCAGGATCCCAGAGCAGTCCAGGTGAGTATCTGATGAGCACAGCACTCCCCGAAAAGCTGGCATTTTCCTTTTGCCAACTTCCTGACCTTGGTGAGCCCCACTCACAGAGCTGGTGCTCCCCCTACTTGTTCCCTCTGTCCTATCCGATTCAGCAAACATAGGTTAAGGGCCTAATATGTGCAAAGATCCATGTTAGAAACTTGGAATGTGAAGACAAAATGAAGTAGTCACTGTCCTCAGAAAGCTTATTGCATTCTCTTTCGGGGTGTGGGGGGCAGGGTACTCCACGTACACATACAAATATGATCCAGGGTAAGGAGTGAAGGGCACAAAGGAAAGCATGCACAGAGTACTCTAGTTTCTCCTGCTTGTCTTCTCTGCTGCATCATCATCCTAAGCTTCCTAACCATGAGGTCCCCCAAGACTCTTCCCAGTACCAGTACCCTCCTCTTCTCTTTTCTCTTTATGTACTTTCTTGATCTCGTTTGCTTCCCAGGAGTTTTAATGATGAACTCTAACCAGATGATTCCCAAATCAAGATG
>JAQQSU010012986.1:0-11780 GCA_028627135.1 Pseudochirops cupreus | reverse complement strand
CAAGCCTGGCGCCACAGGCTCCACGTGACCACATTCAGCCTATTAGGGAACAGAGTATACTTTCAAATATCCAAGGGTCCTCAGTCACGTAGACACTTTAGCACAGGGCCTAGGGGCAGGGAAGATCTTCAGATTCCCATAACATACAGCCACTATAATTTGGATGGGGTAGAAAATTTTGATTGGAGAAAAGAAGGTAAGAGGATAGTCTGGAAGTGATAAGGGGGAGTAAGCAATGTTCTGACTCCTGACAGTGAAAGAAGGAACAGTTAGTGCTGGTGACTATAGTTGGTGAGGCAGGATTGTCAAACAAAAACCAGCCTTTCCATAAGTGAGGAGTAATGAATAAAAGAAAGATGAAAGTGAAAGACAGCCACTATTTCTTAACTATTTAGCATGCATAAAATGGTGCCACCATTTTTATTGGGTGCCCATCTTTTTTTTTTAATGTGTCACTGATGAAATTCTTTAGTGTTCTGCCACCAACCCCATTTCCCTCATGAGGTCCATAGTTATTATCATGAGATTTTCCATAGTGCAGTGCTTTTTGGGAATACATATTTCGTGTTATAGCAAAACTGATTCTATAGATATATACCTATATACTTGTGTATGTAAACACATAAAGTCAGCATGATAATGTGGATCTTTCCTCTGTTGCATACTAGCTGTGTGATCTTGTGTGTTCATGACTTCTTGGTCCTCTAGTCTAGGTAATGCTCTAAGGTTATAAGTTGCAGAAAAGTAAAGACCTGCCTTGGTAGAAAAAATTCCTTAAGCCAGAGAAATCATTGGTCAAGTCCTTATCCCCAATACAAATAAACATAAGGTAGTTGGAGAGGAAGGGCTGTAGCAGTGAGGGAATCAGAAATAGCTTTGTGGAGAAGATGGTACTTGAGCTGTGATTTGGAGGAAATAAAGGACTCTAGGATGGAAAAGTAAGTAATAAGAATTAAAAATCCTTTTCTTAACAACTTCCTGGAACAGGGAGGGTGTTTATTGCTGGAAATTCATATAGGCAATGAGGCAATGGGGGGTAGAAGAGGGCAAATAAGGGAGGCTAAAAAACCTTGCTCACTACCCCAATTTAATTGTAATCAAGATGAAGTCCTATATTTGGGTTCAAGGAATCAATTTCCTGTGTACAGGATTTAGAAAATGGCTAGGTGGCAGTTTATCTTAATGATGAAGGGCATTTTGATGACTGTAGATTCAATCTGAGTCAACAATGTGACCCAGTGGCCAAAGCTAATGCAAGCTTAGCAAGCATTAAGAGTCACAGAGTGTCCATTAACCAAAGAGGACACAATTCCTTCTATCCTCTACTCTGGTCAGTGCTAGGGACCGTGTTTCGACATTAGCAAATCCTTATGGCATATTAAGGGTGCATATGTATTCTTTCTCCCTTATTTCCCCCCTGAGTGCTGTTGAAGTGAATTCGCTAAGTTGAGGTGACCCATACTGCATGAGAAAAGCTTGTGTAGAGGTACAGGTATCTGTCTATAGCACATGGGTACACAAACACACGCACACATCCATATATTATTAGTAGTTAGTCTTCTTCTGCATGGTCGAACTTTTTTTGTGGGGGGATTGTTCACCTCCTGGGTCCTCTTACTTTCAACGGGGCCAGGTTTCTGTTTGCAATGGTAATGTAATATTTGCTTTGCTCATTAATGGGCCTTAATTGAACAGTTGATAGAACAAGTAAGTTCTTTGACTCCTTTCTCACTGGCAACTCTACCTGATGGTTTAATAGCAAGAAATATTTATTATACACAGCAGAAGTACAGCTAGAAGCTGATGACAATATTTGGGAAGGAAGGAAACAAGCATATATTAAATGAATACTCTGTGCCAGGTACCATGCTAATATAAATATTCTCTCATTTGATTCTCCTAATAACCCTGGGAGATAGGTCACCATCCCCATTATTATTCCCATTTTACAGTTGAGGAGAATGAGGCAATCAGAGGTTAAGTGGTTTGATCAGAGTCACATAGCTAAGTGTTGGACCAGATCTGAACTCAGGTCTTTCTGATTCCAGGTCTAGTGCTCTCTCCCTTGCATTCTATGGATAATATTTATATTCTAATTGCTCTTCTGAGAGGCTTAAAAAAGACTGTTACCCCCAGGCTATATATGTACTCACAGTTTGATCTGTAAACTCTTAGCTAATGTTCTTAGAAGTAAGAAACATCACATCTTTTCCTAATAATTACTTACATATTTAACTTTTTCTGTAAAGATCCTCCAGACATTTTCTTTAGACCAAGTAGCAAGTTTGGATTGAAAGAAATGGGTATATTTCAAGATAACTTTAGATCTCTTTCATAAATGTAGAGTTCATTTGATGCATTCAGAAGCAGCAAACTGTGACTTTGCTTCTGGTTTTCTAATGAGAATAGAAACTGAATTATAGTCACAATGAAGACCAGAGTTCATATCCTGGCTTGTGTGCTCATTATCTGTGTGACCTTGGTTAAGTTACTCAACGTCTTTGAGATTCAGTCTTCTCATTTCTGAAAATGAGAGGAATTGGAAGGGTTCCTTCAACCTATAAATCTGTGGTTCAGTGAATTTATAATTTTCTTCAATTAAGAAAAATCTCCTTCTTAGTATCTTCTTGGACTCAGGGGTCAACTTACCTGCATTACATTTGGCATACATTTGCCTGCATTTTTTCCAGAAGAGGAGAAAAACGCTGGAACTTTCTTGTTATATCTTCCTATTTTGTGATGAGGTCAGGTTGACCTGGGAACTCTTGCCAAATGGTTTTGGAGGGGAAGGAGAATATAAAATGTTTAAAATAGAAAATAGATTGAACTTCCAAGTACAACTGGCCTGCCTTGCTGTTTGATGGAAATTTATTGCAAACTGGTACTGTGAGAGATGGTTTGCATTTTAAAAATTTTGAGATAATGGTAACAAGCTTATGCTAAAGTCAAACTATTGGGGTGTGTGTGTGTGTGTGTGTGTGTGTGTGTGTGTGTGTGTGTGTGTGTGTGTGTATTACATTTAAACCATTGTTTTGGTTCTTTTGTTTTCATCGTATATAAAAGGCATTTATCTTATCCAACTTCACCTCTGTGTCCTCAATGGGAATGGTATTTGTCCTGAGAAGATACTCATGAGAAGCAATGATAATATGTGAGTTAGTGAAAACAAAAGATAAAAACTAAACCAAAACACAAACACCTCACATTAGTGAGAATTATCACTGCTCTATTAATGGATGACATGATATGCTAGAATACTCCCCTTTGAATGTGACTCACTTTCAGGTGAGAGCTAGAAGGGACATTGAGGAATCTTCTAGTCTATCTCCTTCATTAAACAGATGAGAAAATAGATATTCTAGGAAATAAAGTGAGGTGAAAGTTTTTTATTCAGTTGTGTCTAACTTTTCATGTCCCCATTTGGGGTTTTCTTGGCAAAGGTACTGGAGAGGTTTGCTATTCCCTTCTCCAGCTCATTTTACAGATGAGGAAACTGAGGTAAACAGGTTGAAGTGACTTGGCCAGGGTCACACAGCTAACATGTCTGAGGCCACATTTGAACTCAGGAAAATGAATCTTTCTAATGATAGGCCCAATGGTCTATCTGCTGTACCACCTTGTTGCCCAAGGTGATGTATGTCCTCCTAATCCCAAGGAAAAGTCTGTTCCAGTTTTAGATAGTCTAGGATCAAGCAGAATAAATCTAAAACCTCTTCTACACGACAACCCTCCCAATACCTAAAGATAGCCAAGTCTTCCCTTTTCAAGATTTCTGTTTCCTTGTACTGATTCACATTGCCTTTCGCTTTATGTCACCTTAATGAACATTTTAAAGGGCTTAATATGTACAAAGTACCCTGCTGGGCATTGAAAATACAGATGCAAAAGAAAGTAGTTCTTACCCTTAAGGAGTTTATATTTTACTGGAGGGTCACCACATGTACACAGAGAAGTGAACTAAAAAATGGTTGTTGGTAACATTTTGTCTGTCCATTGGGTTTTCTTAGCAAGGATACCAGAGGATTTTGCTATTCTTCTCTAGCAGATTAAGGTAAACAGAGGTTAAGCCACTTGCCTAGAGTCACACAGCTGGCAAGTGTCTGAGATGGGAATTGAACTAAGGTCTTCCTGACTCCAGGCCCAGCACTCTCTCTACTGAACCACTTACCTCAAATACAAAATATATGGAAAGAAATTTTCTAGAGAAAGAGCACCAACACTTGTGGGGATGAGGAATCAGATAAGCACTCCTGTAGAAGGTGGCTCCTGAGCTGCACCTTAAAGGAAGCTGTGGGTTCTCAGAGGCAGAGGGAAGGAAGAAGTGTATAAATCCTTAATAAAAGGATTTGTTCTTTGAAGTTTGGATTCAGTCAAGGGACTGCACTTGAGGACCTAGAGGGCCTCATGCAGCCTTGAGGCTGCAGATTCTCCACCCTGTTCTAGACCTATGCAAAAGCATGGAGATGGAAAATAAAGAAGAAAGCCTGGGGAACAGCTGGTAGGCCAGATATGCTAAAATATGTAGTTTGTGAAGGTATAATAAGATTGGATCAACCTTGTGGAGATGTTTAAATGTCAGGCTGAAGACTTGAAAATGCTAAGAGTGATTGGGAGCTATTGAAAATGTTTGTGTAACAGAGTGTGTTGGTCAAAGTTGTACTTTAGAAATATTAATTTGGCAGTAGTGTGGAAGATTGATTGGAGCAGAGACTAGAAGCAGGAGGACAGTGATGAGAAAACTATTACAGGAGTCCAGATAAGAGCTTGTCAATGTCCTTGCTAAAATCTGCTCCCCCAGTCTGACCACACTGCTCCCAGGTGCAGTCTGACCTGGGCAGAGGACAGAAGGACAGTCACTTTCCTCTTCCTGGATACTAGGCTTTTACCGTCACAGATGTGCAAAGATTCTACCTTCTTCACAGCTTTTGTCCACACAGTGTGAAGACTTACATTGTTTGGGTTTTTATGGTCAGGGGTATAACTAAACTTACACTTAGAATCCCTTCTTCTAGGATTCATCACAATCAGGTCTCTATTTTCCTTCAGAGTAGAAGGTTGAGAGATTGAGAGGTAGATGGAAAAGCTTTCCAAGCTCTTGGTGACTATATGCAACTTTTAAATTTCCATTTTGAGGATTGAGAAATAAATTGGAGGCACCAAAACAACTGAATGGGATGAAGAAAAAAACCACACCACCCTACTTCAGAATAACTAAAAGCTGTATGTTTTACACTTAAGACTCTTTCTGAGGAGGTTTTCTAGGTCACCTTATTTTGGGAGGCACTCCTTTTTTGAAGGCTCCTAGATTGAGCTTACTTTGACAGTTATTAACTCATTTTACAATATAATTCATTGCATGTAGAGATAGAAAAGACCTTAAAATAATTTTGTTCAATGCCTTCATTATATAGATGAGGAAATAGAGGCCTGGAGAGGTTTACTGGTTTGCTCAAATTACACAAGTAGTTAATAGAAGAGTTGGTGTTTGATCCTAAATCTTTTGATTCTAGGTCCATGGTAGTCACCTCTTCACTTAGGATTCTTAGGACTACATTAAAAGCCAAATAAAACCAAACCACCCACCTCCTTCTTATGTTAATAGATTTCCAAGAACCTTGTTCTTGGAATTGCTATCATCCATGAGAAACTAGCTAAAATTCTGTTCCTGCATGTTCACTTAGAATGTAAAATAAGGTTGTGAATTCTTTTCTGAGAAAGAAGTATTTGAAAGTTGAGGAAAAACAAAACAATTTCTCTAACACACATACATAACATAACTATATTTTAATCATTCAAGGAGTTATTTATAAGTCTGCTGCCAGTCCATATTCAGCACTATTAAACAGCAAGAGATTTTAATAGTCTGAAAGAATAATATTTTGAAGACTTGAAGACCTTTCTATAAGGTTAAAGCATTCTCAAGTTTCACTCTGCCAGAATTTTGCTGTTTCAGTATACTTTGTAGATAGTCTGAACTAAATATATTTAAAAGAGAAGCACTGTCATTTAACTTACATCCTATTAATGCATATAAAGCAGAATGTTTAGAACATAATTTTATTCTATTTCTAAAAAGAAATTGAAGCATTACAAACATTTTGGATTTCTGGCAGTATAAATGCATCCAGGAATCCTGATATGTTTCTTAACATCCTTTTTAGAAAAGAACAGCATACCTCCAAGGTTAGCTTTGATGGTAGGTGGTAGACCAGGCCTGATATGATTGTAATTCCAGAGAACATATTTCTTTTGGATACGAGTAGCAAGTAATGGTGTTATATTTAGGGAAGAAAAGGTGGCAGTGTGAAAAATGTTGATGACATCTTGTTCTTGTGCTTTTAAATGTTCTGCTTAACTCTGATTGACCCTCCTTGCCATTTTTTTTTTCAGTAAATCTGAATATGAATAAATGAAAATTTATTTAAACAATTTCTATTTGCAAAGCACCATCCCAAGTGATAGAGATACAAATAGAAAAGCAAAGCAGTCCCTTCCCTCAAGGAGATCGTACTCTAATGGAGGAAGAAAACACAAATAGGGGGTTTCAGCTGCCAATGAGATGGAAAAGTCCCACGGTACTTAAGGGTGCAGAGGCAAAGCAAGTGTTAGTGCTTCTTCTTTAATGTCATTTCCACTGAAAAAATCATATTGAATCCTGATGTTGAACTGTTTGACTGTGCCAAGAACTCTCTTTTTTGGGTCTTTAGGAGCTTTGGTTGTAGCACCTGCAGGAACAGTTGCCATGCTGCATCTCCCTAGGGCTTACTTCCCAGGATGATGGCTGAGGGCACTTGCCTGGAAGCAATATATAATACATACGTATTTATGTGCACCTTGCTTGGGAAAGTTGATATGAAACAACAACAAAGACATATTTGAAGGAAAAGGAGCTGGCTCAGCCATGAAGTGAAAAATGGTGGCTAAGAAGTAGCGGAAATGGGCCATGCACTTTACTCGTATCTATGAAATGTTAAAAGAATAGGAGGAATATGCATGAAGGATTTACATAAAAATATATAAGATCACAGATTTAGAGCTGGGATGAACAAGAAGAGTACATTATGAAAAGGGGTTGTATAGCAAGGTACCACTCACACCAATGGCTGTGGAATCATGGAAACATCAAAGTATATGCACCTTGAAAATAAGCCTATATGCTTTACAATTGCCAACAAATTTGTTTTTTGCTTGAAACAAAGAACCTTACGATGATTACACATAAAAACCACTTCTTGCTTAAGTAACAGGTCTTGTTTCCCCTGATATATATTAGAAGTACACAGTTATGTCAATCAAAAAGCTTTTATCCTTATCTTCAGGGACTTAAAAAAAACCATTTTCTTTTATAAGCATAATATGTTGTTAATAGTGACAGATACATAGTAAAAATATCAGTATGTTCTCTTGGTTTTGGAGAAAAATAGAAAAGTGAAACACTGAGAAATAACTGAATATTGGCTAAAATTTGTCACATCCTTATAAAAATTCAATTCACCACTGATTAAGCACCTACTCTAGGCAAGGTCTTGCTCGGGAGGTGGGTAGGTGGTGGTTCAAAGCTAAAACACACACACACACACACACACACACACACACACACACACACACACCATCTCTGCTCTCAAACAACTTATAGTCCAGTAGAAAAGAGAAGATAGACATAAGTAATCAGAATACAAAATGTGACATCACAAATGCATAGATGTAGAAAAAAGTAACACTGTAAGAGTTTAAAAGAAAAATCACTTCTGACTGAAAGACTTCATGGAAGAACCAAAACATTTCATCTGGGTCTGGAATGATGGGTTCTTTTGTAAAGACAAAGCCTTGAAACTCAGTAAATATAAATCTCTTCATAAACCCTTTTTTCTTGTGAAATA
This sequence comes from Pseudochirops cupreus, assembly GCA_028627135.1. NCBI lineage: Eukaryota > Metazoa > Chordata > Mammalia > Diprotodontia > Pseudocheiridae > Pseudochirops > Pseudochirops cupreus. The sequence goes on along the minus strand of JAQQSU010012986.1, from coordinate 3,900 downwards.
ACTTTGTAGTTTGTGCTGAATAATTTTTCCGCTTGGTTTTTCTTCTCTGTGGAGGAAAGCTAATTGTCCGTTACTTTATGAGAATTAAGAAAATATTAGGCTAGATATTATGGAATGAAGCTTCATCATGGGTATCATTTTAGTCCTATGGGAATTGTATTTACTTATCAAGGTTATGATGGTCCTTAGGTGAATCTACCTTACTGGTGCATTGTGTTGTAAAATATTGTATAATATGAGCAAAAGTCATTAGTATAATACTTAAAGGGCCTAATGTAAGATTATTCACCCTCCAGGATCTCATCCACAGGATGAAAAAGCATGCATCTGCTATTTTAATTCTAGTGACAGATCACATACCAAGAAATGCCCTATTAAGTATGTGACTCAGTAGGGAGAGGGACAAAGATGCAAATAGTTGAATTCTAATGGTACGTAAGTCAATAAATCAATTATTTTGGAAACGGGAGAAGAGGAAAGAAGACAAAGAAAATTAGAGATGAGAAAAGCCAGAGGGAAAGGAAATATCTTCCTAGGAAAACCTTCCCTCAATACCTGGTCTGAGAGGTTGCTTATTGATGGAAATCATAATACCCCCTCACCTTAGCTACACCCTTTGTGGTCTCCCTTTCTCTTCCAGGTCAATTTGAATGTGTTGTAATTTATGTACATTAAAGTGTTTTATATAAATGTTCATTGACAATAATATGTTCGTTTCTCTTATTTTTAGGAAGATTTGTGAGAAAAGTGCCTTTTTTTTCTTTTTGGAGTGGGGAGAAGGCAGGGCAATTGGGGTTAAGTGACTTGCCCAAGGTCACATGGCTACTAACTGTTAAGTGTCTGAGGCCGGATTTGAACTCAGGGACTCCTGACTCCAGGGCAGGTGCTCTATTCACTGTGCCACCTAGCCGCCCCTAGAAAAGTGCTTTTTACAAACAATTGCTTTGCCTATAGTCAATTCTCAGTTGCTTTTTTGCTCACAATCCACTTTATGGATTATTGGTAGAAAGTTTGAAAGTTTAAGGCAGTTTATTTCTGTCACTGGATAGGTGCTGAATGCTTGAGAAATATAAACACATTTTAACAATAACATAAACAAATGCCTCAATCTATTGCAGCTGCTGAATTTAAAAGATTTCTATAGAAAAACAAATCGGTTGATGATGTTCAAAGCAATTTGTATATAATTCGTTGTCTAAGAGAAGTATCTAAGGCACCTAGATTAAGTGACTTGATCATAATCACACAACTGATATGTATCAGAGGCAGGTCTGCAACTCAGGTCTTCCTGACTGAAAAAGGTCTGTTAGCCCTGTTGCCTCTCAGAAGTGTGGATTGTTATTTTGGATCATGCACTGTTTTTATACTTTCTCTATATAATTCTTTGACTTGTTCAGCAAAAGGGATATGCCTGGAAATCTAATATATGATTATTTCTTTACATAACTATTTCAGACCAAAGTGGTTATTAGGATCGGGCTATCTTTTTAACTTACCGTAACTGTTTTGTTGATAGCTGGACATTATACTAGTCAGGAATTTTTCCAAGAAACTAAGGAAGATTATGCTTATTAGTTGTTTGTGTGTAGACAAGTACCTAGATAGAGGTTAAAAGTGATCCTTTTTAAGTTACAAATTACAAGAAAGTACTGAGATGAGAAGAAGTTAAAGTGTTTTCTGATTTATGCAAATAAGCTGTCAATCCAGTAAATGGATAAATGGATAAAAATGGTAAATGAATAAAAATAAAGATGTTGACTCTGCCATTTCTTAGAAAGGTTTAACCAGTCCCCGCAGTGTGGAGTCTAAAAAAGCTAAGAGACCACCTTAGCAAATATAATAATTTACTTAAGGTTCAAGGGAAAGCAACAACATTCATATTTACATGGGATTACCTAGTTATAGTTGTTGTCAAAAGAAAGCTACATTGAGGTTATGTGCCTCAGTGATATCCTCAGTTCCATTTGATTTGACATGCACAGGACACATCTGGAAGCTGGTCAGCTTTGCCAGACTGATGGTGAGTGACCCATTGCTGCCCTGGGAGTGTATTCTTTTCTTGTTCAGAGTAAATAAGCTATTATTTTAGGAATTTTTAACAATTATAATAATACAAGAAAAGAAAACTCTATGTAAGTATGTATATATTTATCAGGCATAGTCCAACTAAGATGCCCCTTGGGTGGCATTATCTTTTATTTAATGTTTATAGATTCACATGCCATTCTGTTTTTGTGGAAGGGACTAAAGATGAAATCAATGTTCAGCTGATATTGCTGAACAATTTAAGAGGTGAGCATGTTTGAAAAACATTGTGGAGTGTGACATCACTTCATAAAATAGTGAAAAAAAATGGAAGGGAAAATAATATGGCAGAATGCTTGAGGCTGTATCCAATTAATTTATATCCCAAGAGCATTTCTAGATGGTACTGGAAGGAGGACTACCAAGAGATGGAACAAATTTGTTAGTGTTTCTGTGGAAACTATTTTTCATCATCAGTGATGTTATCTATTGGCTACATATATTAGATAAAATACTTTGACAAGCCCTTAATCTTTTGGATTGTAACCAATTGGTGTCTCTTATAATTTTAGGTAGTTCTTGTCTATATCTGCATAAATCTTCTGTAAAGAATCTGTTCAGTCACTGTAATGAGGAAGTTCACATGTTGAGTTTATCTTTGCTCTGTGTAATGAAATACTTTGTTTGGTGCATGCTCATAGGTGAGAATTCTCTGTGCAACCCAAGGGACCTAGTGCTCATCTTATGAACAGGTGGTGTTTCTCTGTATGACTCAGGAGAACTAATCCTTGTATTACTTATATATGAATGATCAACTTCTGTTTTACAGGATGAAGCTTTAGATCTCTGTATGGATGGAATGATCCTTTTCGATAATGGACCTAGTTTGTTTTATCTTTCTAGTGAGCTGCCCCTTTATGCAGCAAAGAATTTTTTAAAACTTTCTTGCTATCAAATCCCCTTTTCTCATTAAAGCCTTTATTTTCTTGACCAGCTCATTCTCAAAAGAGGGTATATAATATAGTTCCCAGGTATTGTTCTCTACTGTTAAGGTATTTGATACTTAAAAACCTCAAACACATTTTTTGTCCTTTCCACCTTTCCCTACTCCCAATTAAAAAAAGAAAAACAAATCCCTCATAACAAATATTCATAATAGAGCAAAACAGATTACTGAATTGGCCATGTCCAAAAATATGTCTTATTCTGTATCCTGAGTCTTTCACTCCCTCTGTCATAAGGTGGGTAGCATGCTTAATCATTAGTCTTTTGGAATTCTGGTTGGTAGCTGCATTGATCAGAGTTCTTAAGTCTTTTTAAAAAATATACATATATATTTATTTATATTTTATCATTTGATTTTAGAACTTTAAATTCCAGATTCTTCCCATTCCTCCTTTGTCACCCACCCCGACTGGAAAGACAGGTAATTCAATACAGGCTGTGCATGTGTAGTTACGCAGAAAATCTCCACAATAAACATATTGTGTAACACTGACTATATTTCCTTCCTTTCTATCTCACCCTCCACTTGTTCTGTTCTCTACTTTGTCCCTGTCCCTTTACAGAAGTGTGTGCTTCTAACAACCCTCCCCCCCCAAGGTACCCTCCCTTCCATCATGCCCCCTCTTATTTCCTTCCCCCCTACTCTCCTGTGGGGCAAGATACCCAATTTAGAGTGTATGTTATTCCTTCCCTAAGCCAAATTTGATGAGAGTAAGGTTGACCCATTCCCTTTTGCCTTCCTGTTCTTCCCCTCCATTGTAACAGTTATCCCTTGCCTCTTCTATATGAGATGATTAACCTCATTCTGTCTCCTCTCATTCTGTTCCTCTCCCACCTCTTAATTACATTTTTAAAATATCATCTCTTCCT
>JAQQSU010012985.1:0-11780 GCA_028627135.1 Pseudochirops cupreus | reverse complement strand
ATAGGAGGGTTTATATATGCACACAAACACATATCTGAGTACATGTATATATGAGTACATAGAGGGCACAGGATCCATTGAATAGGAAGGAACAATACTCTAAAAGGTGAAATTCTGAGGTGGGAGAGGATTAGAATGAGAGGAGACAGGGAGAGACAGCATGGGGTTAATCATCTCATAGAAGAGGCAAAGGATAATTGTTACAATGGAGGGGAAGAACAGGAAGGCAAAAGAGAAAGGGTCAACTTTACTCTCATTGAACTTGACTTAGGAAAGGAATGACATAAACTCTAAACTGAGTATCTTGCCACACAGGAGAATAGGGGGGATGGGGATGAGAGGTGGGATGATGGAGGGGAGGGCAGGGTGGTAGGGAGAGTTGATGGGAGTACACACTTCTATAAAGGGACAGGGACAGGGTAGAGAATAGATTGAGGGTGGGGGCGGGATAGGAAAGAGAGACATATAATCAGTCTCTCACCATATGCCCACTGTGGAGAGGTTCTGCGTAATTACACATGTACAGCCTGTATTTAATTGCTTGTCCTTCCAGTGGGGGTGAGTGATGAGGGAGGAAGGGAAAGAATCTAGAATTTAAAGTTCTGTAATCAAATGTTAAATATACATAAATATATACATAAATAAACACACATATGTATACAATTATTATTATTATTATTATTATTAACTACATCCAACTGGGAATCAAGATACACAGGCACTGTGGTAGGGAGATCCATCCTGCCCTACCGGAAAGTCAGAGGAGCGAGGGGGAGGGGTTATACAGGGGTATGGCTGTTTTGAGGTGGTGGGTAGGGGAAAGATGGGGAGAATATTTGTAACTCAAAATCTCGTGGAAATGAATGATGTAAACAAGAAAATAAATAAATTAATTAAAAAAATAAAAAAAAAAGAAACGGATGTGATTCCATCTGTAGGAATGACGTTGTTGACTTATCTCCCTATTAGAATGTTAGCACTACAGCATCATACGGGCCCTTCTGACAACTCAAATGAATTGAACTTTCCAGGTTTCTCTTAACTCTTGTGTTTGTATTTCAGAGTTCCTACCTATCTTTGACCTTTTCATCAAACATGCTTGATAGTTCCCTTTTCCATTAAAGTTCTATTTTATCTTTGTCCTGTGTGATCATATTAGCTTTGTAGGTGAAGTTAGTCTTAGTGTGTCTTTTGGAATGTGGCATTTCAAGATCTTCTTTTATTTATCACAGAAACCGTCAGATATTATGTGATCTTGACTAGTTCTTTGGTACTTGAGCTATTCCTTTCTGGTTGATTGAAGTATTTTATTTTATTTTTTTGTTGTAAAGGAGATCTTGATTTTTGCTGTGACATTCCTGTGATTTTTCTTTTTGGGGTTTCTGGAAGCGATTGGTGGATTCTTTATATCTTCACTTTCTCTGATTCCAGTATATTTGGACATTTTTCATTTATGATTTCCTAAAATATAGTGCCTATGCTTTTTAAAAAATAATGTTTCATGGAGTCCAATAATTCTTAAATTAATTCTTCTTGCCCTGTTTTCCAAGTCAACTATTTTTTTTAAATCTGTTTTACATTTTAAAAATCTTTTTACTTTGTTCTTATGTTTCTTGCTGTGTCATGGAGTGAGACTGATTTCTCTGTTATTTTAGTAAGCATTATTGCTTGTTCTGCTGAGCTTTTCATTTTCCTTCTTGCTCCTTCCTTTAAAGCTTTTACTATATTTTCTATCTCTTGCTTCATTTCTGCAAGGTCTTCTCAAAGTTCCTAGCTTCTTTTTCAGGATCTCCAGATCTACAACAATTCTTTTTTTTTTTTAACCGTTAGTGCTTTCTTTATAATTCCTAAATGAGGCCCCTTTTCCTGCTGGGCTTTTGGGTGGGACATCTGCCCTGCTTGGTCTGGCTCTGGGACTCTTGGATTCCTTCCCTGACTTGCCCATCCTGGGCCCCATTCTGGATCTTGAAGGTTCAGAGCACAGTTAGGTAGGTGCCAGACACAAAGTTGGGAAGTCCTGTGTTCAGATCTGGCTTCCTAGCCGTGTGACCCTGGGCAAATCACTTCCCTTCTTTCTGCCTCAGAAACAGGGGTGATAATAGTACCTACTTCCCAGTATTGTTGTGAGGAAAAAACTGGGATTATATTTGTAGAGTGCTCAGCACAGGGCCTGCACATACAAGGATTAAATAAATGCCTTTTTCCTCGCTCGCGGAGTCCCTGGGCCTTTGCTAACCCCGTTTGAGCACCACTGCTCTGCTTTACAGTCTCTACTCCTCCCAGGGCTCCCAAGGTCCGAAGTTTTCTGACACTTGTGGATCTTGGGGGAAAAGGAGGGGCAGACTCTATACCTTTGCTGCCTCCAGACACAGAGCCTTGCAAGCCAAATGTTTTTCTGACCGTTCAGAGTTGTGCGGGAAGGCTCATTAGCCTGTGCTGGGGTTGGTGTTGACAGCAACCCTCTTCTTCTTTGCCTGGGTCTTCCGGCCAACTTATTATGCAGTTACAGAAGAAGTCATCGTAGTTACTTATTGGATTTCTTCATTATTTTTCGGTCTGGTGCCAATTTCAGATTTTTTTCTGGAGTAGGTATATGGAAGCTGGGTAGTTAGCCTTGTTTAGAGAGCTATCATGGCTGGAAGTCTGAACATGTTCTTTATAATGAAGGCATGCTTTTAGCACATCGGACCATTGATGAACAACCCATTTCTTGTAGTTTATCTTTGATAATTCCCAACTAACTGATTTTCTTTTCTTTTTAAAAAAAATTATTATTTATTTTTACCGATTTGTTTTTTTACTTCTAGTTTACAAGATTCAATTACATAAACAATCCCTTGAGTTTCAAATTTTCTCCCCTCCCCCCCCCCCCATGGTGGCATGCAATCAAGTACAGGATCTGCAAATACTTTCACATTGGACATTATTCTGGTTGTAACGGATGGAATAAACCATGGGAAAGAGGAAACAAAACCAAACATGGAAAAGAAAGAGAGCAGGTAGTTTGCTTCAGTCTCCATTTAAACTCTGCTCTTTCTAGATCTTTCTCTGAATGTAGACATCTCCTACCATCCTGAGTCTCGTAGAGTGTCTTATAGCTGCGCATTTCTGAGAAGAGTCGAGTTTATCAAGGTTGGTCGTCACACATACGATGTGTCTGTGATTGTGTACAAGTTTTTCCTGGTTCTGCTCTTCTCACTTAGCATCAGTTTGTATAAACCTCTCCAGGTAATTATGAAGTTCATCTGCTTCTCATTTCTTATAGCACAATAGTATTCCATTACATTCATATACCACAACTTGTTTAGCCATTCCCCAGTGGATGGGCATGTCCTTAATTTCCAATTTTTTACCACCACAAAGAGAGCTGCAATAAATATTTTTGTACAGCTGGGTCTTCCTCCCACTTCTATGATCTCTTTGGGATACAGCCCTAGAAGTGTTATTTCTGGGTCGAAGGGTATGCAATTATTTATAGCCCTTTGGGCATAGTTCCAGATTGCTCTCCAGAATGGCTGAATCAGTTCACAACTCCACCAACAATTAATGTTCCAATTTTTCCACATCCTCTTCAGCATGTTTTGTCATCTTAACCAATCTGACTGGTGAGATGTGGTACCTCAGAGTTGTTTTGATTTGCATTTCTCGAATCAGTAGTGATTTAGAGCATTTTTTCGTATGCTTATAGATATCTTTAATTTCTTCCTCTGAAAACTGCCTGTTAATATCCTTTGACCATTTATCAGTTGGGGAATGACTTGTATTCTTATAGATTTGACTCACTTCCCTGTATACTTTAGAAATGAAGCCTTTATCAGAGACATTGGTTGTAAAAATTCTTTCCCAATTTCCCACTTCCCTCTTAATCTTGGTTACATTGGCTTTGTTTGTACAGAAACTTTTCAATTTAATATAATCAAGATTATCCATTTTGCATTTTATAATACTGTCTTTGGTCATAAAATTTTCCCTACTCCATAAGTTTGACAGGTAAACTATTCCTTGCTTCCCTAGATTACTTACAGCATCAGCCTTTATACCTAGATTGTGCACCTATTTAGACTTAACTTTGGTGTACATCATTAGATGATGGTCTATGCCCAGTTTCTGCCATACTATATTCCAGTTTTCCCAGCAGTTTTTGTCAGATAGTGAGTTCTTATTCCAAAAACTGGGTCTGTGGGTTTATCAAACAGTATATTACTATAATCGTTGACTGCTGAGTCTTTTTTACCCAATCTATTCCATTGATCCACTACTCTATCCCGTAGACAATACCAAGCAGTTTTGATGACTGCTGCTTTATAAAACAGATTAAAATCTGGTACGGCTAGGCCACCTTCCCTGGCATTTCTTTTCATTAATTGCCTTGATATTCTGGACCTTTTGTTCTTCCAAATGAATTTTGTTACTATTTTTTCTAGTTCTACAAAGTAATTTTTGGGTAGATTGATTGTTATGGCACCAAATATGTAATTTAATTTAGGTAAAATTGTTATTTTTATTATATTAGCTTGATCTAGCCACCAGCAATTGATGTTTTTCCAATTAGTTAGAGCAGACTTTATTTGGGTGAAAAGTGTTTTGTAGTTGTGTTCATATAGGTCCTGGATCCAACTGATTTTCTTTAAAAAAAATTATTTTCAGTTTCTAATTCTCTGCCTCCTTCCCGCTATTTTTTATGCATATGAAATCATGTAAGAGGTATTTTTGCATTAGCCAAAATAAAGTAAAAACAATATGCTTCGATCTTCACTCAAAGTCCATCAGTTCTTTTTTTGAGGGAGGGCAGCATTTTTCATCATGATTCCTTTGGAATTATCTTGGATCATTGCATTGATTAGAGTAGCTATGTCTTCTTTCATAGTAGATCTTCCATACAATATGGATATTGCTGTATACAATGTTCTGGTTCTCCTCACTTGGCTTTGTGTGATTTCCTCTAAGTCTTCCCAGGTTTTTCTGAAACCTTTCTGCTTGTCATTTCTTATAGAACAATCCTGTTCCATCACAATCATACACCACAACTTGTTCAGCCATTCCCCAATTGATAGGTATCACAGTTTCCAATTCTTTGTCTCTAGAAAAAGAATTATAAATATTTTTGTTCAAATAGGTCCTTTTCCTCTTTCTTTGATCTCTTTGGGGGGTGCCAACCTAGTAACAGGGTCAGAGGGTATGCACGGTTTTATAGCCTTTTGGCCGTAATTCCAGATTGTTCCCCGGAATGGCTGGATCAGTTCACAACTCTACCAGCAGGGCTATAGTGGTCTTATTTTTCTACCCCGCTCCCAGCATTTGTCATTTTCCTTTTCTTTCATGTTAGTCGATCTGATATAGGTGTGAGGTGGTACCTCAGAGTTGTTTTAATTTGCATTTCTGTAATTCTAAGAGATTTAGAGCATTTTTTAATGTCACTGTTAATAGCTTTGATTTCTTCTTCTGAAAACTGATTATTTGTATCCTTTGACCACTTATCCATTGGGGAATGGCTCTTGTTTTTATAAATTTGGCGCAGTTCCCCTATGTATTTGAGAAATGAGGCCTTTATCACAGAAGCTTGCTGTGAAATTTCCCTGGTTTCCTACTTTCCTTCTAATTTTGGTTGTATTGGTTTTGCTTGTGCAAAAAATTTAAGTTTGATGTAATTAAAATGATCTGTTTTCCCTACTGTGATTTATCTTCTATTTGGTCATGGATTCTTCCCTTATCCGTGGATCTGACAGGTAAAAATTTCCATGCTCCTCTAATTTGCTTTTGATATCACCCTTTATTTCTAAATCATGTACCCATTTTGAGTTTATCTTGATGTACAGTATAAGATGTTGGTCTGTGTCTAGTTTTTGCTAGGTTGCGTTCCAGTTTTCCCACCAGTTTTCATTGAGTTCTTACCCCAAATGTTTGTATCTTAGGGTTTATCCACACTGGGTTCCTGTGACCACTTACCTTCTGTATATTGTGCACCTGATCTCTTCCGTAGATTCATCTTTTTTTTTTAATCCGGCATTGGTTTTGGTTTTTTTTTGATGATTACTGCTATGCAGTGTAGTTTGACATCTGTTACTGCTAGGCCGCCTTCCTTCACTTTTCAGTGATTGCTTTGGTATTCCTGAATTTCTGTTCTTCCAGATGAATTTTGTTGTATTTTTTTCTAGCCCTATAAAATAATTCTTTGGTAATTTGATTGGTATGGCACAGAATAAGTAAATTAATTTAGGTAGAATTATAATTTTTATTATATTATTTCATCTACCCATAATCAACTAATATTTATTTTAATTAACTCAATTAATATTTCAATTAATAATTGTTTAGATCTGTATTTGTATGAAAAGTATTTTTGTAATTGTATTCATATAGTTCCTAGGTTTGTCTTGGTAGGTAGATTCCTTCCGTTTTATACTGTCTGCAGCTATTTTAAATGGAATTTCTCTATCTCTTTCTGTTGGCTTTTGTTGATAACATATAGAAATGCTGACTATTTTATGTGGGTTTATTTTATATTCCAAAACTGTGCCAAAGTTGTTCATTGTTTTAAATAGTTTCTTAGCTGATTATCTAGGGTTCTCTGCCTATATCATCATCATCTACAAAGAGTGATGGTTTTGTTTCTTCATTGCCTATTACTATTCCTTCCATTTCTTTTTCTTGTCTTGCTATAGTTAGTCTTTCTAATATGATATTGAGTAGCAATAATGATAACGGACATCCTTGTTCATCCTAAATCAGGTTTGTCCCCAGTATAGATAGTGCTGCCTCTTGGTTTTAGATCAATACTGCTTATCATTTTAAGAAAAGTTCCATTTATTCCTAGTCCAAAGATTTTCAGTGAGGTTTAAATCAGATGAGTTCCCAGTCCACTGAAGCATGTTTATCCCTATCTCTAGGATATTTCCTTTCTGGCTTTAAAAAAGAACCCCTAATAAGTACTTGTTTTCTCACTCCCCTTTCTCCAGCTGAAAAAGAAAAAAAGAAGAAGAAAGCCCCCTGAACAAATACGTGTAGTCAGTGAAGCACGTTCCTTTCCTGGCCTTGCTGAGAAATCCCATGTCCCTTGGCTCTCTTCCTCTTTGGTCTCTCTGGTGTTTTATCGTTGCATTGACCAGCATTCTGGAGCTTTTCTTTGTAGTGCTGTTGTCACTGTGTAAATTGTTCAGGGCGTTCACTCCACTCTGCATCAGTTCTTACAGCTCTTCCTAGCTTTCTCTGAAATTGTCCATTTTGTAATTCCCTATGACACAGTAATGTTTCCTGAGTAACTTTCGTGACCTTTTGTGATACATGGTGTGGTACCAGGCTTTATATACGCGAAATGCTATAGTATTCCATCACCATTTGGAAATCTACGTAATTTTAAAATAATTCACTTCGTCAGAATATCAGTATATTTTTCCGAGTTCATTTTTCTTAATTGAGAACAAGACTTTTAGGCCTACTGGAAAGAAAAAAATTTTTTTTTGCAAGGCAATTGGGGTTAAGTGACTTGCCCGTGGTCACACAGATGGTAAATGTCAAATGTCTCAGGCCAGATTTGAACTCAGGTCCTCCCAACTCCAGGGCTGGTGCTCTATCCACTGTGCCACCTAGCTGCCCCTGGTTTAGTCTTGAATGAAGAAGTGAGTTTCATCAGTAAAAACTACCCTTTCTCAATCTTTAGGACTCTTGTTTTTGTATTTTTCTTTTCCTGACAAGTATTTTTTCTCCCCATTAGTAACAGCAGCTTTTTATTTCTGGTCTTTGTTTTTCCAATTTTAGGAAGCATATTTCATACCATAGAAAAGCCAATAACAACCCCTCCAACTTTCAGGTCCTTCTGAATGTCTGGGTTTATTTTATGAGGATTAATCAGGTTGTTTCTTAGTGAATGGTTAGTGAATTCTTGATGTGTAGATGAATTTTTATTCTTTTTGGAGGGGGGAAGACAGGGCAATTGGGGTTAAGTGACTCGCCCAAGGTCACACGGCCAGTAAGTGTTAAGTGTCTGAGGCTGGATTTGAACCCAGGTCCTCCTGACTCTGGGGCTGGTGCTCTATTCACTGCACCACCTAGCCTCCCCAAATTCTTGATGTTTTTAATTTTTAACTTCACTTTCCATTGGACTGATTTTGTATCGTTCTGGGCTTGAACAACCTCCCCATACCAGTAGCCACTGCACTATCTCTTAACAGTCATCGGAGCTTTCTTTTAGAGAGCTACAACTTTTATATGTTTTTCTGGGGGTAACATCTGTTCGTAAAAACCACAGAATTAAAACCAGTGCAGACAAAAGCAATGAAATGTGTGTATGGCAGGCAATCCAGCATTCAGCTGACAAAGAACTCATTAAACAAGGGGAAACTGACTCAGCTGGGTTTCCTCTGGTCAAGGTCAGACGTTCTGAGTCAGCCCAGTATTTGGACTACCCATGCACATGGTCTTTATTACCACAAAATAAAACTTTAGTATCCAAATTATTGCTTGTCCCGAGGAACTAATAAGACACTGCATATCTCCTTTAGACTATAACTTTTCTATCATGAGCTTCCAGGGGTGTAGCAGAAGTAGAGAGAGAGCTGACCGCCGAGCACATCTGGACTAGTCATTGAGACTGGCAGTGTTTGGGCCACTCCCGAAGGCGCCCTGTTCTGGAGCAGCCGCTGCCCTGTTCTGGCAGAGGAACTCTTCCCACTGGGGTTCCCAGTACCAGTGACGTCGAGGCTGTTGGAGAAAAGGTGGGAATGAATCGTGGTCCTTTATGGCTGGTTGTTTTTGTGCAGTCTGAATATACAACTGTGGACAGTCGGGCTTTTGGGAAAGACTTTTTGATGATGACAATGAATAGATTTGAATGAATTTTTCTTTTCTTTTTTCTAGTTGATTTCTTAAGGGTGAAAAGTAGGGGATCTACTTCAGGTCTGAAGATGTCCTTGAAGATTTTCCTGGAAGATGGTTGTGTATATGCGCCAAGGGGATTATCCTTATTAGGAAGTATGGAATTTCCATTGGAAGAAAATTGCTTAGAAATGAGCAGACCCTTTCCCAGGGTTTTCCACCACTTGAGCAGGAGGAATGGCTTTACCAGACTCTGTAACAGTAAAAAGACACTAACAGGTAATTATTTCTTTGGATTTCTTTGGGAAATTGTACACTTGCTAATTAGAAACTTTCAAGTTCACTTGTTCTTTTCATTTTCTAACTGTTACATGTTTTTATTCATTATTTTAAAAAAGCAAAATATTTAAGAGAGAAAGAGAATGCAGTTATGGAAGAACTCTTCATTTTCATGAGCATTCCTTTTTTATGTTCTTTGTATATTGAAATATTGATGTTTATTAAGTTTGGGGGAAAAAAAGAAAACATATTACTCTAACCCTTGGTTCCTCTTAATTAGGTTTGTGTCCCTGAGGCAGATTTGTGACAACTACCTGGGTCCATAGTAATTTTGTGCTTGGAAGGAAGCTTATACCTCCATCTCGGGCAGTGGTTCTCAACCTGTGGGTTATGTTCAATTTGTAACAATGAAAATACATCCTGCGTATCAGATGTTTACATTATGATTCATAACAGTAGCAAAATTACAGTTATGAAGTAGCAATGAAAATAATTTTATGGTTGGGGTCACCACAACATGAGGAACTATATTAAAGGGTTGCGGCATGAGGAAGGTTGAGAACCACTGATCAAGGGAGAGAAAACTACTGTAGCTAGGCAGGGTCACTAGTGGGTGACTTCCAGAGGGCATGTGTGTCCTCATGCTGAAAAAAAGGACAGGGCCAGTGAGATAATATTAAATCCATCGAATGTAGTCTTTGTCAAAATGAAAAACCAAGCCCCAGTTAACAGGAAGTGAGGTAGGGGTGGAAGCAGGCTTGGCAGCCCCTCTCAGCCCTCTGCTCCTGGGGCGCTGGCCCATGATAGCAAGCATCACCCCACCCCTCCCAGCTGCCCATCTGGCCATTGCTTCTCCTGGTCCCAAATATGCCGAGGCTCTGGTGCTGCTGGCACTGAGGCCTTTTCCCTTGCTCCCTCTTTGTCTGCTTCTAGAGCGCTTCCACAAACCTGCCCGGAGCCCAGGCCTGCTCTCTTCCCAGACTGGCCAGACATCGGGCTAGGAAGAGACAGCTCAGTCCAGGCATTCCAGAGGCTTTAGGAGGGGTGTGTGTGTGTGTGTGTGTGTGTGTGTGTGTGTGTGTGTGTGTGTGTGTATGTATGTGTGTGTGTGCGCGTACGCGTGCATATGTCTCTGTGTGTGTCTGTGCATGCGTGTGTATGTGTGCATGCGTGTGTCTGCGTGTGCATGTGTGTCTGTGCATGTGTGTACATGTGTCTGTGTGTATGTGTGTGCATGTCTATGCATGTGTGTCTGTGAGTGTGTATGTGTGTGTGTCTGTGTGTGCATGTCTTGTGTGCATGTGTCTCTGTGTGTGAATGCATGTGTCTGCGTGTGCGTGTGTGTCTGTGTGTGCGTGTGTGTGTGCGTGTATCTGCATGCGTGTGTGTCTGTGTGTGTGTGTGTGTGTGCTTGTGTGTGTGTGCAGGTGTTTTGTTGGCAGCCAAGGAGCCGTACTTCCCTGGGGAGCTGGGCTCGTCATTGTCCTGTGTAAAGTGGATTTGTGCACATCCGCTGGCTGCCAGAGACTGTCTGGGCCTCTTTTTGTGTTCCCAGTGCTTCCCATAGCACCTGGCCCAGAGTAAGTGCTTAATGAACATTTAGGGGTTGACCAACCATTATTAAGTGTCTGCTGTGTTCTGGAAACTGTGCTGAACATTGAGAATACTAGAAAGGCAGAAACAGCAGCTGCCTTAAGGAGCTGCTTAAGGTTGTAGGAAACCAGACGTTCTTGAAGGATAGCTTGGTGGTTGTAAAGATAATAGACCCAATTCCCTTACAGCGAGTCACGTCCACCGAGACTGGCAGCATTCTTTGAGGCAAGAATGGAACCGGGATTGCTGAACTTCCACACTAAGTTTGGAGACAGCCATGACTTGGGCAGTTACGGGACGAAACCAATTAATTTCAGATCAGATCAATTAAAAAATGGTGCAGAACCAATCCTGATAATTTCTTTTTTTGTTGGTTTTTTTTTGCTTTTTGGAGGGGGCAGGGCAGGGTGATTGGGGTTAAGTGACTCGCCCAAGGTCGCACTGGCCTAGTTTTTGTGTCAAGTGTCTGAGGCCGGGTTTGAATTCAGGTCCCCCTGACTCCAGGGCCGCTGCTCTATTCACTGCACCGCCTAGCCGCCCCAAATCTTGATAATTTCAAAAGCAAGAGTTAAAAAGGAAAAAAGAAATAAAAATAATTTAAAATTGAGTTGAGAGCGGTAGAGGGGAAATGAGAAAAGAGATGAGAAGTGCGGGAGAGAGCTATAAAAGAAAGTTAACGGCTTGGAGCAGGAGGGCACAAAATCTGACTCGAATCAGAATCGTGCACATAAAAGCCGATGACTCCGTCACACGTCAGGAAATAGTAGAACAAAGCCAAAAGACTGAAAAAAATAGAAGAAAGTATGGGGAAGCTCATAGTGAAATCACTGACCTGGAACACAGGTTGAGAAGAGAGAGAATTTTAGAATCACCGGATTAGGGGCATGTGGTCGGCACAATGGATAGAGCACCAGCCCTGGAGTCAGGAGGACATGAGTTCAAATTTCAGCCTCAGACTCTTTTTTTTTTTATATGAGATTCTTTATTAAATTTTTTTGAGTTACATCTTTTCTCCCCGTCTTTCCCCCGCCCACCACCCCAAAACAGCCATCCCAGTATTTCCCCCCTCCCCCAGTCTATTCTCTCCTATGTCACTT
>JAQQSU010012984.1:0-11780 GCA_028627135.1 Pseudochirops cupreus | reverse complement strand
GATGAACCCTTCCCGTCCGCCTGCTGGGCTGCCTTCAGTGGGAGCTTTGTTACTTTGTCATTTTGTGGTTTCTGAAGCTTTAAAATTGTTTAGAGTCATATTTTATATGTATTTGAGGTGGTTATGGGGGGAGCTTGCAGAGTTCTCCTGCTTCTATGCCACCCTCTTGACTCCGCCCCCTGCTGGTGGAGTTTTGACCATTCTGATCAAGCATAATACCACCATCTCCCCCAAGCAGACAAAGACCTTTACCACCTATTCAGACTATCAGCCTAATGTGCTTATTCAGGTTTATGAAGGTGAGAGAGCAATGACAAAGGACAACAATATGCTTGGCAAATTTGAGCTCACAGGAGTTCCCTCAGCACCCAGCGGTGTTCCTCAGATCGAAGTAACATTTGACATTGAAGCAAATGGCATCCTCAGTGTTTTTGCTGTGGATAAGAGCACAGGCAAGGAGAACAAGATCACCATCACCAACGATAAAGGATGTCTGAGCAAAGAAGACATTGAGTATATGCCCAGGAGGCTGAGAAATGCAAGGCTGAGGATGAGAAGCAGAGAGACAAGTTGTCTTCCAAGAATTCTCTTGAATCTTATGCTTTCAACATAGAGGATGAAAACTTCAAGGCAAAATTGGTGATGAAGACAAACAGAAGATCGTTGACAAATGTAATGAAATAATCAGTTGGATGGATAAGAACCAGACTGCTGAGAAGGAGGAATTTGAGCAGCAGCAGAAAGAACTGGAGAAGGTCTGCAGCCCCATCATTCCTAAGCTCTGCCGGAGTGCAGAGGACATGCCAGGAGGCGTGCCTGGTGAATTCCCAGGGAGTGGAGCAGCCCCATCTGGAGGTGCTTCTTCTGGATCTGCTGTCGAAGAGGTTGACTAAACACACCAGAAGATTCCACACAGCTTTCCAAAAACTGAAGGCCTTAAATTGTAGCCAAGGCAGTAGCGGTTTCAAGGTAACCTTTGAGCTACTGTGTAAATCTGGTCATTCTGAATACTCGAATGTGTTGCAGAGGGAGAGAAGTGAACAACGTTGCACTTTATCAGTACTGTAAACAAGTGGAGATGCAATTCTTGCCCTGGAGAATAAAATCTATTTAAAATTGGCACCATAAAAGAAGAAGAAATGATATATTATTGTCTTTTCAAAGTTATGGGGCGAAGGGAGTAATAAAGAGGGAAGGGAAGTGTTAGTGAATATTGTATATTTGAACTATAGATCTGTGAGTACATTTTTATCTCATTTTGACTTAAAAGTTTTTATCTCATCCAACTTAGTACTTGTTATCTAGCCTAGTAAAGCAGGATAGAACAAAAGTTGACCCCCAAAACTGTTAAGAGAATATTATTACAAGGTTGTTGATTAGAATTGTTTCTCTAGATTTTTAAGATGGTGAAATAAGATCACCCTCTAGTGGTAAATATTGAAAAACAACAGGCAAAAACAATAAAATTTGACCAAGGGAGACAGTGGGTCACCCATATTTTACATATTGTGAATCAGATTCTTTAATATGTAAGTTGGGGAATAAAGTATTTTCTGACCTTTGTTGTGAGAAAAATGTGAACATTTTGGAATGTTTCTACCTGTCCTGTTGTGATTTTCATACTGTGGTAGTTCTCTTTTGTGTTTGTTGTGATATTTGATTGGTTGTGTGATACTCATAGTTATTTTGTCAATATAGTTCTCTTTGGCATTAAGGATAACTTTAAACTGTCTTATTAGAAACAGAGTACTACATCAGCAAATTATGTTACTGCACATCAGCATATTCTGAATAAAAATGTATCCACGATGTTTGATTTTAACATTTAAAATTGTTATATGTTCAGTGTGGAGAAGGATCTTTTTTAGTAACATACTTTATTATTATTATTATTTTTTGCTTTTTTTGGAGGGGTAGGGCAGGGCAATTGGGGTTAAGTGACTTAGTAACGTACTTGTAAATAAATAAGTACAGTTGAATAAAGATGGACAAGGTAATAATGATAACAACAAGAGTTAACACAAATACATGTTACTGTCATTTTGCTGTCTAACCTTCATCTAGCTCATATATTTGCCATTTGTCCCTTCTTTTCCACCATCTAGCTAAGATAATTGGCCAAGGCATGGAGAATACCAGTCATAATCTCAGGCAGGTTCTGTTGAGTTTGCCTAAGATTCCTTTTTTAATAATCTGCTTAGTTGTAGTATTTGACCTTGGGTAAGTCATGTAACTTTTCAGTTTCCCAGGCAAGTCGCTTAGACTTTAGTTGTAGAACAAGTGCTGATTTGTATTGAAAGAGAGAGAACTCATTCTGAGCTCCTTATACTGATGAAATTATAATTGTGGTTCCTTTCTGCTCCCCCCTCCAAAAGCTTTTCTGTTCGTTCTATTTGTGTTTTAGCCCTGTCTTCTACTTGGCTTGGTATTTTCAACAATTCCTATGGATTTTGTGCTGATCATTCTCAGATCTACCCATCCTGCCTCAGACTCTCTGCTGACCTCTAATCTCACATCTCCAGCTACCTTTCAGGCATCTTGGACTGGATGTCCCTCGGACACATTAAACTCAATGTGTCCAAAGCAGAACTCATTATCTTTTCTCTCAAACCCTCCCTGTTTCCTACTTTGCCTATTACCATAGAGGGCACAATCATCCTCTTAATTCCTCAGGTTGCCAACCTAGGATTCCTTACTCTCTCACCCCCGGTATTCAATCACTGCCAAGTCCTGTTGATTTCATCTCTGCAACATCTCTCAAATACATTCTTTTCTCCACTGACACTGTCAGCACTCTAGAGCAGGCCCTCACCATCTCACACCTGGATTATTTTAATAGTCTGCTGGTGGATCTGCCTGCCCTGTCTCTACCTGCTATAATCTTTTGTCCATTCTGCCACCAGAGTGATTTTCCTAAAGCAGTTCTGCCCATGATACTTTTCCAACTCAGTAAACTCCATCGGTTCTCCATTCCCTCTAGGATCAAATACAGAATGCTCTGTTTGGCGTCTAAAACCCTTCATCACCTAACCCCCTCCTACCTCTCCCAGGCTTCTTACACCTTACTCTCTGACGCGTATTTTTCTTTCTTCTTTTTCTTTTTTTCTTTTTTGGAGGGAGGGAAGGCAGGGCAATTGGGGTTAAGTGACTTGCCCAAGGTCACATTGCTAGTGAGTGTTAAGTATCTGAGGCTGGATTTGAATTCAGGGCCTCCTGAGTCCAGGGCTGGTGCTCTATTCACTGCACCACCTAGCCACCCCTGACACATATTTTTCAATCCAGTGACACTGGCCTCTTGGATGTTCCACAAACAATATACTTCATGTATTGACTCAGAGTATTTTCTCTAGCTGTCCTCCATGTCTGGAATACTCTTCCTTTTCTTCCACTTACTGCCTTCCTTGGATTCCTTCAAATCCCAACTACAATCCAGTCTTCTACTGGAAGCTTTTCCCAGTCTCTCTTAATTCTAGTGCCTTCCTTCTTTTAATTGTGTCCTATTTATCCTGTGTATAGCTTTTTTGTGCTTATTTGTTTGCTTGTTGTACCCCCTCATTAGATGTGAAGATAAAGATTGTCTTTTGCCTCTTGTACCTTCGATGCTTACTATGGTGTCTGGCACATCATAGGTGCTTAATAAATGTTTATTTACTGATTTTTTTGTTTGCTCTTTACCTTTGTCTCAAAATATATGCATATATTATATATACATATACATATATATGTATACCTATATGTATACATATCTATCTCTGCATATCTATCTACATATATATATAAACACACACACATACACACACACCTATGTGTCTACATATCTATCCACATTTTTTTTTTATCATAACCTCCACATTTCCCATAAGACTTGGGCCTTCCTGCCCTGATATTTATAAAGAAATTGACAAGACAAGGAAAGCTCAAGATGGTGTGGTGTAGTGAAAAGAACATTGGATTTGAAATCTGATGATTAGAGTTTGAAATCTGGGTTTTGTTACTACTTGTATGACTTTGCATAAGTCACTTAAAATTTCTGGACTTCACTTCTCTCAGTTTTGGCCTAAATCACTTATTAAAATAATTTAATTTTACTGTCACAAAGTTGGAAGAAAAATAATAGTGTAGCATAGGAAAATAATTTTTACTTGAACTCAGTCCAGGGAAGTCTCATCCTACTGTAATTTGACTAATTTCAGCCTGTTCTCTCCCACCCCCATGTTTAGACTGCTTTAATGACTCAATACTGTTAATAGGTGTGTAAATCATAGTTAGAATATTGTGTCTTGAATATAATGTACACAGACAAATACATCAGTCTTTCAATCATGTACCTTGTGTTAAGCAGTTTGGGGTTGTGTTAGTCTATATGGGTCTTTCTAGGTTGTTTTTTTTTTTCAGGAAGCAGTGACAACTTTTGACTTTTCTTTCAGTGAGTTATATAGAATAATATGAAATCTAATTTTATTTTAGGAATAATTTTCTAAAATGAAAGCAAGATATAAAAAGAAACTGATTTACTAAAATAGTGCTCAAATATTGAATAGGTCAGAGAAAATCTTATTTTAATTGTTTTCAAATGGAGAGATATTTTCTTTTTAAAGTTCTATCCCTCAAATTTTCTCCCTCCTCATCTCTACCTTTTGGCTTCCCTGGCTTCCTTCAAGTCCCAGTTAAAGTCCTACCTTCTACAAGAAGCCTTTATCAATCTTCCTTAATCTTAGTTCCTTTCCTCTGTTGATTATCCCTAATTTAAATTGTATTTATCTTATTTATACTGTGCTGATTTTGATACCCTACTCAAATTAATCAGCATTTACTCAGTACATTGTGATTTAATGAGTATCAGTAATTATATTAGTGAATTAAACAGAATAGGATTAAGTTTAAGCTATGTATGTTAATGCTCTTGGTATAAGAGTTATGAATAATTGATCTGCATGTATTGATGATTATATTATTTATACCTGATTTATGAGGTAGATTAATAATGTTAGATAGAAATGTAATAAGAATGTAATTGGTGCACTACTCCCTTGCCCTCCTCTTTCCCCTTTAGGTTCTGTAATAAGATTCATTTGCTGGTGCTATTATGAATCACTACCATCCACTCCTTAGTGATCTTTTCATCAAAACCACAACTTTCTTGGATACTATTGGGATACTGTTGGGCAAACACAAGCGTCTTATGAATTGAAATGAAAGGATCTTATGACTTTTGGAAAGTCTCAGCTAAGATGACCTAGAGTTGATGACCTGTGGAAGTTCTCATGACTTGTGAAAGGCTCTTGACAAAGTGGTTATGCTTAATGGATATTTCCCTTAGCCAATCATAAGATTTCCCCACTTCTAGAATCGACCAATCAGTGAATTGTAACATCTCTCTCTATTTTTGGTGCCCTCCCAAGTGTGTAAAAAGTAGCTGGCACCCAAGGGGAGGGGTCTCTAATCATAAGGAAGATCTTGGACTCAATTATTAGGGACCCTTAGACTCCCTAATAAATTAATCATGTTTGGAGTTCTCATTGATTTGTTATAGGTTGGACTTTTCTGATCCATAGTACATAGTTTTTTGCATATTGTCTTCCCACCAGATTGCAAGCTCCTTGAGAGTATGGACTGTCTTTTGCCTTTCTTTGTATTCCCTGCATTTAGCACAGTTCCTGACACATAGTAGGCACTGAAGAAGTGCTTATTTATTAGACTGTTACAATGAAAATGCTAGGATCTTAATCTGATCTTTTCATAGTATAACCAACAAAAATGGAGAATATTATCTTAATTTTTGAAGATTTTCATAGAAGTGTTAAGTCAGTGATTTCCAAATATGAGATGAATAATTATTGTTTTTAATCAATACTCTTTTTATGAAAGACAAATTTAGCTTAAAGTAGAATCTGAATTTTTGATTCATAAAAGTATTAATTTTTCTTAAGAAATAGATTTTCATTTATAATTACTTGTAATTGTTATCTTCCAAGGATCAGAGCTTTAAACCAAAATGACACTTTGATTAGAGATTTCAGAACCTCCCAGAAGGTGCCAAGTGCCTTCTCTCTATTAAGAACATCATTGTTGTTGTCATCATCATCTTAGCCATTGTCATCATTACCATTGCCAGTGCCACAGGAAGTAGAGGAAATGCTGTGCTTAGAATAGAGGTGTCAGACTGCCTGCAACACTTGAGCATGGCCCAAACGAGATTAAAATGTAATTGGAAAATGTTTAACAAAATAAATAAAAATACAGTACAACATAGGGAATATTATTTTGTGGTTTTCATAAGTTGATAAGCAGCCGTCAGGGGGATCTGTTTCCAGAACTAACTTCAACAAGCACTGTGTACCCTTGGGCAAGTCCCTAGAACTTATATACTAAGGAAGAGATGAATTGTGATCTACACTGGTGGAACACATTGCCGTACTAAGAATAAATCCTTTATGTATTTGCATATAGTAATAATAAGTTGAGAGGCAGCTTGGCATAGAGGACAGAGAGCTGACCTTAGAGCTTGGAATACCTGTGATTGCAAGTCCCCATACAACTTTCTACCTGGTATTTCTTTCCTAGGAGTTCTAAGTATCCATGAAATCACAGATCAGTAAAGAAAATAGTAAGAAGATGATGATGAGTTAGTTAGACAAACTGGCATGTTTAACCATTCAGTTCTTCTCTTTGACTCATTTATGACTTTGAGTCATAAATCTGCTAGATCTAGGGTAGATGGAACAAGTGTCAGATCTCATTGTCTAAACTTGTTCTAGGAAGTTTGTTCATTTAATTGTCACAGATTTGAACAAGAAAGCTCTTGTGTTTTGGACTATGTGTTGACATTATAATTACGAATATATGACTTAACCTTATTGTTTTGTTGTTCAGTTATTTCTGTTGTATCCAACCCTTCGTGACCCATTTTCTTGGAGTGCTTTGCCATTCTTGGAGTGCTTTGCCATTTCCTTCTGTGGCTCATTTTACAGATGAGGAAACTGAGGCAAAAAGGGTTAAGTGATTTGCCCAGGGTCACAAAGAGCTAGTGTCTGAAGCTGAATTTGAATTCAAGTCTTCCTGACTCCAGGCTCTGTGCTCTATCTTTTGTGCCACCTAGCTGCCCCAATTTTCAGATATGTATATGCCACAGATAAAGTTCTCTCTCATGGAAGTGTTTATTTTGATGGTAGATTTCTCATCTTTTTTTACTAACTTTATTTTAGGGTGATGAAGAGACATTTGAAAATTATTATCGAAAACAAAGAAAGAAACAGGCAAGACTAGTATTGCAGCCCCAACCAAATATGGTAAATAAATGAGGATTTTGTATTTAATTATGTGATCTTGAATACAAATTTGCTTTTATGTCATTGGGACTTACTTAAACTTTCTTTTTTTTCCTTTTAAAGCATGAGAGAGTTGATGGTTATAGAAGATATTTCAGTCAAATTGTAGGGTATGTAATATGGAAATGTCAAATTTTATCATTTTGTTATTTTTGCATTAAAGACTAGAAATTACTTGCTACATATTTTTTAATTATAAGAATGTTTTGTTGACAACTACTTTTTATTTAGGTTCTTTGTGGTGGAGGATCACATTTTGCATGTGACTCAAGGATTAGTAACCAGGGCATATACCGATGAACTTTGGAATATGGCACTTTCAAAGATAATTGCTGTTCTTAGAGCTCATTCAGTAAGTGAGAATACTTTACTATATTACTATATAAATTCATATACTTAAAGAATTTGTAAGTGTACAAGATGGATAATGTCAAAGAGAAAATTTGTATCTCCATCATAGTGCATCTTAAAAAATTAAAAATTGCTTTTGTATAGAAGGAAAGGCATGCTAGGCTTTTGTTTTTCACTGAAGTATCAGGCTGTGATTTTAGCATAATCCTCTGTTGATTTGCAACTGACTAGGCCTTCCACACATGCTCTTATTCTAGCCTCTTAGAATATGCAGAGTTAATCTGTTGTTATTATTGCAATCTGGTCTCATTAGTTTCAACTGACCTCTTCATTAAATCAGATTGAATAGTTCTGCTGTAAGAGCATCATGAGGAAATAGTTCCTAATTATCATTCCAAAATCTTTGTTTCCAAGATAAACTCCACCAGCAAAACCCATTAGGGTGTCTTTCAGTGTTTGTAGAAATAACTTGTTTACAGTGATATACTGTAATCCCAATCTTGAAAATATATAAAATGGTGAAATTTGGCCCAATCACAAAAATGTTTATTTCAAATGTCAGATTACCATTGTCTTCATAATTGAAAGTAAAATTACTGTTTTTTTTTGGAAAAAAAATTGAATGAATGTTACATGATATAAACAAAGTTTAAGTTTACTCAGTCTGCATTTTTGTGAACTTTACACAGAATTAGTAATCATCTGTTTTGACTATTTCTTTATTATGAAATTACTCCCTGCATTTAAAAGTTGATGCTTTTCAACTGTTTGCAAAGAGTAGGCTGTATATATTTGGGAGAGAAAAAAACTTTTACAATGGACATGTTAAATTTTATAATTTTGTTATTTTGTTATTCTTTGATGTTATAAAAGGTTCTAGGTGAAAAGATTTTTGTATGTTTATAGTGCAGTACAACTAAGATGGTTTTGAAGTTATGATTTGAGACTCCTTTTATTTCAGATTCCACAAATGTGAGATGTATATAAAAAAGTATTAGTTTCAAAAATTGTAATATTGAAGGCATTCTTATCAAAAAATTAGCTCTAAAATGTGAAATTTAAATTGATGATCTAAAAATTCTGTTGTTTTTCTTTTATTGGTGAATTTTTATATTTAAACATTCTTTTAAAAAGGAAAGCCAAAACTTGAATCCTTGTGTTCAGGGTTGAAAAGTTATTAAAATAATAGGTAATCTATAACTTTTATGTTATTCTAAATAAGAAAATTAGAATCATCTAAATGTTCTAATTTAACCTTTTTCCTTTATGAAATATGTGGTGTATTATTAGAAAACTATGAAATACAAGTTATTCTAAATTTTAATCTATATGAATTCTCCACAGATTTCTTTATATAATACTGTATCTTATAGTACTTATATGTGTTTGAATATATCTTATCTTTTTCCATTGAAACTTTTTGCTTAATTCACTGGTGGTTATAGAACATATTTGCTTCTACCTAGCTAAAGTTTTAAATTTATTGAAAGTATTGTGAGGCATTTTTTAATGTATTAAAAAATCAAAACTTTATTTCTTAAATATTCCTTGACTGGTGCTCTTTGTTTTTAGTCTTATTGCACTGATCCTGATCTTGTTTTGGAACTGAAGAATCTTATTGTCATATTTGCAGATACTTTGCAGGTAGGTGATATCTTGACAGCAAGTTATTGACATATGTTAAAAAGTTAAAGATTCATACATAAATATAATTTTATGTTTGCTTAACCTTTGTGTAGATGACTTGTGGCAAGTGTAAATTTCAGGACAGCTATCTTTTGCTATTCTACATAACATTGTAAATTTTGTTAAGGGAATACAAAATCATTTAAATATTATACTTTGGCATTTAAAAAAAAATTTGTGAATTCCTTGATGGAGATACTCTCACTTTGATACAGATTGTAACTCATGAGTTACTGTGACCAAAAAACTCACTGCTTGATAGCCAAGTTTTGGTGATGATTAGGAGACAGTGGAGTAAGAGGACATGAGTTCAAATGTTGATTCCAATACTTACTGCTTGTGTAATCTTGGACAAGTCAGTCACTTAATTTCTTTGAGGCTATTTCCTCATTTGTACGAAGTTGAACTATGTGGCCTCAGATTTCTTTCTAGGAGGCTAAGTAAGTGCCTGGGTACTTAGCTAGGCTTTCCTCAGGCAGCAGTCAGTTTATACCTGTACCTTTGCCTTTCAAAGTTTGTTGCTATCTGTCAGGATTTGTGCTGTACTGAGAGTTAGCCTTCAAGAACACACATTCACCTCCATACCATAAGGTTTTGAAATAGGACTTTAGTGGATTTTTACATCAGTCTGAGTAAAATAGAGATTAGTAAGGTAAATTTGCAGTAATAAAACTGTAGTCTTTTTTATAGTATTAGTGTAGAGAAAGCATGCAATGTGCATTGGTTTTGAGGTCAGGCTGTTCTTGGTTTAACTCCATCCTACCTCTGATAGGTACTGTGTGACTGTGGGCAGATTACCCCTCAGTGTCCCACAGCTTTCTAAGACTCGAAGTACAGTGCCTGGCATAGATTAATTGTTATATAGCAAGAGAGTTGCTGATCTATATTCACTGAGGGATTTTCTTCACTATACGAGTAAAATCTCGGGTCCCTCAGCTACTAATGCCATCCTGTTTGTTTTGTCCTTATATTCTTAGTGCTTAGTGGAGTATCTTGCATATAGTTGGAATATAACAAATATTTGTAGAATTAGATTGAATTAAAATTAATGACTTTATAAAATGTTTTTTAGGGTTATGGTTTTCCAGTGAATCGACTATTTGACCTGTTATTCGAAATAAGAGATCAATACAGTGAAACATTGCTGAAGAAGTGGGCTGGAGTGTTTCGGTTAGTCTAACTAAACCAAAGTACCTTAATGTGATTAGTAAGATTTATTTTAAATGCTTAATAATTTTCATTATTTAAAGAAAATTTATTCATCTAATTTATTTTACATTCTAAATTTAATTTAATTCTAATTTTAGATTCTGCTTCTAATTGGTACATTTTGGCTAATATTGAAGCATTATGGTATAGTGGAAAGAAAACTGGAATCAGAACTAACTCCTGTGTTTTAATCCTGACTCTGCTCCCCTCTAAACACAGGAATCTTGGGGTTTAAGTTTCCCTAAACCTAACTGACTTTGTAACCATCTTCTTTCGTGATAGCCACAATCTTAGTTCCTTCCAAGCTTTCATCATTTCTCCCCTGGACTACTATAATAGTTTGCTAGCTAGTCTCACTGTCCCAGTCTTTCTTGATGCCAATACATCCTTCATTCAGCTGCCAGGGTAAGTTTTCTAAAGTGTAGATCATAACTGTGTCACCCCTGCTCAGCAAGCTCTGTTTGTTCTCAATTATATCTGCACCTATACTCTTCTTTTTGGCGTTTAAAACTCTTTGTGAGAACTGAAAACACACTTACTCTGTTTTTAACAGGGAAATTTTTGAAGAAGATAACTGTAGTCCCATTCCAGTAGCAAATGAAGAAGAATACAAAATAATCATTAGTAAGTTTCCCTTTCAAGATCCAGACCTTGAAAAGGTAAGAGCTAATTTCTATTACAAAAATTTTGTTAAAATAAATTCATGTGATCATACCATAAAAAGTTTGAACATAACTGAATAAAACAAAGGCTTCTGAATCCAGAGTACTTATATGTACTGAATTCTATTTGAAAATTTAAGCAGAATAGAACCATCATTTTGATGGCAAACTCTTATATAATGAGCCATTTGAAGGCAGGACTTTGTGTTATATCTCTTTGTGTCCTTGACATTGCTGTGCATAAAATAGATAACTGATAAATATTTTTTTTAAATTTTATTTTAGTTTGCATCATTCATTTCCACAAGATTTTGAGTTACATATTTTTCCCCCTCTTTCCCCCACCCACCACGCCAAAACAGCCATCCCAGTGTGTCCCCCCTCCCCCAGTCTATTCTCTCCTATGTCACTTTTCAGTAGGGCAGGATGGATCTCCCAACCACAGTGCCCGTGTATCTCAAGTTCCAGGTGGATGTAGTCAATAATAATAATAATAATAATAATAATAATAATAATAATTGCATATATATATATACATACATAT
>JAQQSU010012983.1:0-11780 GCA_028627135.1 Pseudochirops cupreus | reverse complement strand
AAGTGACATAGGAGAGAATAGACTGGGGGAGGGGGGAAACACTGGGATGGCTGTTTTGGGGTGGTGGGCGGGGGAAAGACGGGGAGAAAATATGTAACTCAAAAAAATTTAATAAAATAAATTTATTATTAAAAAACAAAAAGTATGCTTCAATCTGTATTCAGACAATATCAGTTCTTTCTCTGGGGATGGATAGCATTTTTCATTACAGGTCCTTCAGAGTTGTCTTGGATCATTGTATTGCTTGAGAATAGCTAAGTCATTCACAGTTGATTGTCTTACAATATTGTTGTTACTTTGTATACAGTACACTTCACTTTGCATCAGCCCACACAAGTCGTCTTCCTAGGTTTTTCTGACAGCATCCTACTCATAATTTCTTATAGTACAAGAGTATTACATCATAATCACATGCCACAGCCATTCAGCCATTCCCCAATTGATGGACATCCTCTCAATTTGTAATTCTTTGCCCCCAGAAAAGAGCTGCTATAAATATTTTTGTACATATAGGTCCATTTCTTTGTGTGTGTGTTTTAAATCTCTTGGGATACAGACCTAGTGGTGGTATTGCTAGGTCAAAGGGTTTTATAGGCCTTTGGTCATAATTCCAATTTATTCTACAGAATGGCGGAATAAGTTCACCAATAGTGCATTAATGTATCATTTTTCCCACATCCCCTCTAACATTTGTCATTTACTTTTTCTGGCTTGTTAGCCAATTTTGTAGGTATGAGGTAGTAGCTCAGAAATGGTTTAACTTGCATTTCTCCAATCAATAGTGAATTAGAGCATGTTTTCATTAGGCTGTAGATAGCTTTGCTTATTTCATCTAAAAACTTATCGTATCTTTTGATCATTTATCAATTGGGAATACTATTATTTTTATGAATTTTACTCAGTTCTCTATATGTTTGAGAAATGGGGCCTTCATCAGAGAAAATTAATTCAAATTTTTTTTTGCAATTATTATTGTTAATTGTATTTCTCTCCATCCTATCCCCCCTCAATTATTGTATTATCTCTCTCTTTTCATCCTGTCCTTAAAAGTGTTTTGCTTCTGACTACCCCCTCCCCCAATCCATTCTATCACACAGACCCATTCTCTTATTCCCTTTCCTTCCTACTTTCCTGTAGGGTAAGACAAATTTCTATACCCAAATGAGTGTGTATGTTATTCTCTATTTGAGCCAATTCTGATGAGAGTAAGGTTCACTTATTCCCCTCACCTCTCCCCTTTTTTCCTTCACTGTAAAAGCTTTTTCTTGCCTCTTTTAGGTGAGATAATTTATCCCATTCTACCTCTCCCTTTCTCTTTCTCCCAGTACATTCCCTTCTAACCCCTTAATTTTATTTTTTAGGTATCATCCCTTCATATTCAATTCACACCTGTGCCCTCTGTCTGTATATACTCTTTCTGCCTACCCTAATAATGAGAAAGGTCTTTTGAGTTACAAATATCATCTTCCCATGTAGGAATGTAAGCAGTTTAAATTTATGTCCCTTATAATTTCCCTTTTCTGTTTATGTTTCTCTTGAGTCTTGTATTTGAAAGTCAGATTTTCTTTTCAGCTCTGGTCTTTTCATCAAAAATGCTTGAAAGCCCTCTATCTTGCTGAATATTCATTTTTTGATTCTTGGCTGTAATCCTAGCTCCTTTGCTCTCTGGAATATCATATTCCAAGCCTTCAAATCCTTTAATGTAGAAGTTGCTAAATCTTGTGTTGTCCTGATTGTTGCTCCATAATATTTGCATTGTTTCTTTCTAGCTACTTGGAATATTTTCTCCTTGATCTGGGAAATTGGGAATTTGACTATAATATTCCTGGCAGTTTTCATCTTGGAATCTCAGGAAGTAATTGGTGGATTCTTTCAATTTCCATAATAAAGAATTTTCAGCTCTTTCAATTTCTATTTATTTTCAGGTTCTAGCATATCAGAGCAATTTCCCTTGATAATTTCTTGAAAGATGATGTTTAGACTCTTTTTTTGATCATGGCTTTCAGGTAGCACCATCATTTTTAAATAGATCTCTCCTGGATCTATTTTCTAAGTTTTTCCAATGAGATATTTCACATTGTCTTCTATTTTTTTCTTTCCTGTGGCTTTGTTTTATTGTTTCTTGATTTCTCATGAAGTCATTAGCTTCCATTTGCTCCATTCTAATTTTTAAGGAAGTATTTTCTTCAGTGACCTTTTGGAACTTCTTTTCCATTTGACCAATTCTGTATGCTAAGGCATCTTTCTCCTCTTTGATTTTTTGGACTTCTTTTACCATTTGGCTTCATCTGTTTTTAAGGTATTATTTTCTTCTGTATTTTTTGTGTCTCCCTTACCAAGCTGTTGATTTGTTTTTCATGATTTTCTAGCATTACTGTCATCAGAAGCCTATTAAAGCAGAAGACCCACAAGCCTAGTAGAACATGTCCTTAATCAGAAGTATCTAGGGGATCAATCAGTAGCCATGTTCCTGTATCCTAGCATGAAACCAAGAGTAAACTACTATACCCTAAATATATTATCCCAAGAGATTTGGCTCTAGATACAAATCTTCCCAGGCTCAAAAAATAAGCCCCTCCAACCCAGAACAAGAGAAAGAAGACTAAATGTCCCAACTTTCCATCAAAAAGAATGAGATAGGAATATGCAATGTTGTGAGCACAGTAGAAAGAGCATTTGATTCAAAGTCAGAGGAAGACACAAGTTTGAAACCTGACTCTGCCATTTTCTGTATGTATGACCTTGAGCAAGTACTTTCATTTCTCTGGCCTCATTTTCCTCATCTTTAAAATGATTATGTTGGACTAGCTTCTAAGTCACAGTGGTTTTCAACCTGTGGGTTATGTTCAATTTGTAACAATGAAAATACATCCTGCATATCAGATAGATTCATAACAGTAGCAAAATTACAGTTATGAAGTAGCAATGAAAATAATTTTCTGGTTGGGGGTCACCACAACATGAGGAACTGTACTAAAGGGTCATGGCATTAGGAAGGTTGAGAACCACTGTTCTAAGACCCCTTCCAACTTTAAATGTGAGAGTCTATATGATCCTTCCCTGAACTTCATCAAGTTTTGACTGACTCTTAACTTCTCTGACTATTGACTCTACTCCTGGTTCTTATCTGTCTTCAATTTGGCTTCTCTACTCATCTCTCTTCAATCTAGTGGTTGGCATCTTTTCCTCACTGCTCACTTTAACATCCAGACTTTCTTTGGAGACCTTTACTGCAAAAGTAGTATATACTGACCTGAACCCAAATACAATGACCTCTTTTCCCTTACTACAAAATAGTAACAACTTTTGGGGGTAGAAGATAAAACATGACTCAGATCCTCCCCAAAATGTCTTTGGATGAGAACGTTAGAAAACATCTCCTACATTTTCCTTGTTGTGAACTTGGATAACCATAGTTAAACTCCAGATGGACCAAATGTAAGTTAGTACACACTAGAATGCTTTCTCACCCAAGCAGAATTTGGTATGCCTATTATCTTCCTGATATTTGGGAAAGAGTCAGTGGCTCTACAGGTATAGAAAGGTCAGCCAAACACTGTGGTAGCAAAACTATGTGAACATAATTGCAAATACTAAGTAGTCTTTGCATCATAGACTTGATAAAGGAAAAAAGACCTTCAGTATTGGATTTCTCTTTCCTTTGTAATCAATAAAAGGATTTATTAAAATCCTCAGGAAGTTTTTACTAGGAAGACCAAAATTTAAACTTACACTAGTATGTGCATGCCCCCAAATCCAGAATGATTAAATGGAGTTCATCTCCCCTGAGTTTTTCCCCCAGTTGCTCCTAAGACCAAAGTAAAAAAAAAAAATAGACTCCTTCCTCCATTAGATAAACCCTCAGATACTTATAGTGAGCTTATCATGTCCTGTTCCCCACCAGTCTTCAGTAAGTGGAATGGCTCCAGTTCCTTCAACCAATCCTGATATGACATGTTCTTAAGACCTTTCACAATCCTGTATTCTTCCCCAACTTGAGCCTTCAAAACCAGCAAATCGTCACAATCCAAATCTGTTGACTAACACTAAATATTCTAGGTCCAAGTCCGGTTCGAGACCATCCCAACAATTCCAGCTTGGGACTGGTACTCAAAGGAGCATCTGGTACAGAGACTAGAGTGCTTAGTCTAGAGTCAGAAAAATCTGAGTTCAAATCCAGCCTCAGACATTCATTAGCTGTGTGACCCTTTACGCAAGTCACTTGACCTCTGATTACCTCAGTTTCTTTACCTGCAAAATGTGAATAGTAATAGCACCTAACTCCCAGAGTTGTTGTGTGAGAAATGATCCATTTGGACCCCTATTTTATTCCAATCAGTATTAATTCATTTGATATGATTCCATGGGGTAGTGATTATAAGTTCTACATATTAAGCCCCAGAGCTATGAACTAAGGATTATAAGTTCACTTGCTTAAGCATAGGAAGCTAACTAGAGGCCCTCCACCCTTATTCTTCCTTGTTATGGTGACTAAGCCTAGCATGGTGGAGGTGACTCAATTACATGGAAAGTCCTCCAACTTATTTTTGTACCTCTAGACTACTTTCTCTTGACCAACATGAGCAGGTGACCACCTTACGACCATTTAGTCAACCAAAGACTCCCTTCCTGCTGACATACCATTTCTAGTGGATGCATCATTTTTTGGCACTCAAAGCAAGGTCTATAAACCAATGGGATTCTGTGTTTTGTGTAGCCATTCTAGAGTGTACAAGTATCAAATCTGGCCCTGGAAGAAGGGGGCATCTTAGATCATGAGGATAATTTGATTCTACTTCATTGGAAGGGACCATGGACCTTTAATAAAGTGCTATTGGCTCAGAGTTCTGCCTCAGTGTTTTTTCTTGCAGGTTGAACAGTTATAATCCTTATAGCTGTGAGGATCAAATGATATAATACTTGTAAAGCTTTTAGTCCAATGCTTGGTACATAGTTAGTGTTATATATTTATTAGCTATTATTTTTATCCAACAAAACACTTATGGAATATGAAATTCAATTTAAAATAATTTTATTAGCTTTTTTTTTTGCAGGTTGGCAGGGAGTGAGGCAGCAGCACCATGAAAGCCTCATGCACCCTGAGAGAGTATAAGGTAGTTGGGCGCTGCCTGCCCACTCCCAAGAGCCCAGTGCCACCCCTTTATCATATGCAGATCTTTGCTCCTAATCATGTAGTAGCAAAGTCCCAATTCTGTACCTCATTTCCCAGCTGAAAAAGATGAAGAAGCTTTCTGGAGAAATCGTATACTGTGGACAGGTCTTCAAAAAGTCCCCTCTCAGAGTGAAAAACTGGCTGTGCTACAATTCCAGGAGTGGGACCCACAACGTGTACAGGGAGTACAGGGACCTGACCACTGCTGGTGCCATCACTCAGTGCCACCAAGATATGGGAGCCCGTCACTGTGCCCAGGCCCACTCCATTCAGATCATGAAAGTGGAAGAAATTCCTGCCAGCAAATGCCTCCAGCCCACAGTCAAGCAGTTTCACGACTCCAAAATCAAGTTCCCTCTGCCCCACAGAGTTCTGCATCGCCAACACAAGCCACACTTTCCTACCAAGAGGCCCAAGACCTTCTTCTAAGTTTAGAGACAAGGAGGCACCTGTTCTGTTTGATCTGTTTAAATAAATTTCTCAATTGGAAAAATAAAATAATTTAATTGTATTATCAGCAAGAAATAAATTAAGGAGGTGAATAGATTTTAGAAAAGTTAGATATGGTAGACCTCTGAAGAAAATTGAATGGGGATAAAAAGGAAAATACCTTTTTGTCAGTAGTACATGTCACCTACATAAAAATTGACCATATACTGGGGCATAAAAACCTCACAATCCAATATAGAAAGGCCAAAATATTAAATGCACCCTTTTCAGACCACGATGCAATAAAAATTACATATAATAAAGGGCCATGGCAAGACAGACTAAATATTAATTAGAAACTAAATAATCAAATCCTAAAGAATGACTGGGTCAAACAACAAATTGTAGATACAATAATTTCATCCAAGAGAATGACGATATGAGACAACATACCCAAACTTATGGGATGCAGCCAAAGCAATTCTTAGGAGAAATTTAATATCTTTCAATGCTTACATGAATAAAATAGAGAAAGAGGAGAGCAGTGAATTGGACATGCAACTAAAAAAGCTAGAAAAAGAACAAATTTAAAATCTCCAATTAAATACCAAATTAGAAATTCTGAAGACCAAAGGAGAGATTAATAAAACTGAAATTAAGAAAACTATTGAACTAATAAAACTAAGAGCTGGTTTTATGAAAAAAAACAATCAAATAGATAAACCTTTGGGTTAACTGCTATCTCTGATAAAGGTCTCATTTCTAAAATATATAGAGAACTGAGCCAAATTTATAAGAGTACAAATCATTCTCCAATTGATAAATGATCAAAGGATATGAACAGGCAATTTTCAGAGGAAGAAATTAAGGCTATCTATAGTCATATGAAAAAATGCTCTAAACCACTATTGATTAGAGAAATGCAAATAAAAACAACCTTGAGGTACTACATCACACCCATCAGATTGGCTAACATGACAAAAAAGGAAAATGATAAATGTTCTAGAAGATGTGGAAAAAATTGGAACACTAAATCATTGTTGGTGGAGTTGTGAACTGATCCAAGCATTCTGGAGAATGATTTGGAACTATGCCCAAAGGGCTATAGAACTGTGTATACCCTGTGAACCAGCAATGCCACTTCTAGGTCCATATTCCAAAGAGATCATAAAAATAGGAAAAGGACCCACATGTACAAAAATATTTATAGCAGCTCTTTTTGTGGTGGCCAAGAATTAGAAATCAAGGAGATGCCCATCAATTGGGGAATGGCTGAACAAGTTGTGGTATATGAATGTAATGGAGTACTATTGTTCCATAAGAAATGATGAACAGGCAGGGGCAGCTAGGTGGTGCAGTAAATAGAGCACTGGCCCTTAAGTCAGGAGGACCTGAGTTGAAATTTGATCTCAGGCACTTGACACTTACTAGCTGTATGACCTTGGGCAAGTCACTTAACCCTAATTGCCTTGCCTTCCCCCTTACAAAATATATATATATATCAAAAAAAGAAATGATAAACAGGCAGACTTCAGAAAAATCTGGAAGGACTTACACGAACTGATGCTGAGTGAAGTGAGCAGAACCCCAGCAGTACATCATACGTAGTAACAGCAACATTGTTCAATGACTAACTTTGATAGCCTTAGCTCTTCTCAGCAGTGAAAGGAGCTAAGACAACTCCAAAAGACACATGATGCTATCTACGTCCAGAAAAAGAACTATGGAGTCTGAATGCTGAGTGAAGCATATTATTTGCTCTCTCCCTCTTTTTTTGAGGGTGGTGGGGGGTTTCTTCTTTCTCATAGTTTCTTCCATTGGTTCTGATTCTCTTTACAACAAAGCTAATGTGAAAATATGTTTAACATGAATATGTCTGTAGAGCCTATATCAGATTGCATGCCATCTTGGGGAGAGGGGAGGGAAGAGAAGGGGAGAAAATTTAGAACTCAAAATCTTATGGAAGTAAATGTTGAAAACTAAAAATAAATAAATTTTAAAATAATTTTACTTACAATAAAAAGGACACACTTTATTAAAAACAGATACTTCTCTTCCACATCCACAACCTCCAGGGCAGCAAAATGGGTCAGAAAGATGTTCTACAACTCAGATTTGGAGTGCCAACTTCGCATAGACTCAGCTTTTTATATCCTTAGTTCTCTGTATCAACCAAATACAGAGGATGGCCTCATTGCCTATTTAAAGAGAAACCACCCTAGCTTATATAAAACAAATACCATTTCTCCCATATATGGACATAGTTGTCACTAAATATATACTTGCTGAATGAATTCTTAAGCTCCAAATTATCCCTACCTGACCAACAAATTTTAATTAGACTTGACAATTTATTCTAAGAGAAACTTAGCCCCAAGCATCTTTGTTGCTCTCCAAATATTCACATGCAAATGTTTTTAGAGTGCTACTCACAAACATTTCTATAGAAGTCTAATTGTTGAAAAGGTCTTAAAACCTTTGAAAGGGAATAAAGAATTTGCTGATTTATTTTTAGACTCAATACCAAATTTCATTTACCCTGAACATGTAGATTCCACTAATTCACTTAGGAACGCTTTGAAAAATTTTCTCTCCCTATCTTTTTAATACTTTGCAAGACTTCCTTCTTTGTAAGACTTCTTTCTACTTACCCTATACCCAGTTGCAATTTAAAAGAATAAGAGTAGCTAGCATTTATATAGTACTTTAAGTTTTGCAGAGTGTTTTATGTATATTAATTTAATATATTAATTTACCCAACTCCACAATAACCCTGTGAGGAAACTTAACTAGCTCACTGTCACACAGCTAGTAAGTGTCTGAGATGGGAATTCAACTCAGAGCTTTGTGACTTCAAATCAAGTCTAGTCATTGTTCCAAAAATAACAAGATTCTTTTTTTGCCAGTTCCCCTTAAGATGCTGCAAATGTTAATAGGCACTTCAAAGGCAAAAGGAGAAGTTCACCTTATGGGACAGGAGTGGATGAACAAGAGGTGGTACTTGTTCCATTAATCTGCTCAGTTGGATATCATAACTACTAAGAAAATTTTTCCTAAATATTATTTTAAACACGTCTCAATAATTAGATGGCATTAAATGACGATTAAGCTATCCTATTCTAGTAATGGGGAAAGAGACCAGTGACCCTTCAAAATCTTAATGACTTTGAGGGTCACAGAGGGAGCTAACAGAGACAAACAGGGGGACCAGGTGTGGTTTTGTTTTGTATTGTTGGTTTTTAAGATGATTGATGGAATGGGGAAGGAGAGTAATAGTCTAATCTTTCATAACATGTCAACCTGAATGAAGCTTTAAAAGTCCAAAAGCCAGCATCTTAATTACTAAGGTTTAAGTTTCTTAGATTAAAAATTCACAAAAGTTTTTCTTGTTCTCACATTCATTCCCGAAGATCCCAATGTTTACTTTCCACTAATAGGGTTTTATGTTCTCACAAAATTCTTTCACAGATGCTCACGTTCTTTTATGCTCCTATCCAAAATCAAGTTGACTCTTAAAACAATGGTGTGTGCTGATGACAACATTTAGGAGCATTAGGTAGTAGTCAACTGAGTCTGAGGGCATTATTACAGTGAGGGAGGTGGGGATCTGGCCCAAGCTTAAAGGCAACACTCCTAATAATACCTCACGTTTCAAACATAAACAACAATAAATATCCTTCACTTTTTATGGAAGAGAGAAGTACCTGTGTGCCTTCCCTCCCTTCTGGATTTAACAATCAAAAACAGAACATTTTGACACACATAGTAGAATAGAAAAATAATTCTGCATGAAATTCTGTTTCCATTTCACATAGCTTCCATTTTTTTAAAAGTATGTGATAAATTCTATATGTGCCTTTCAAACCCATGATTATCTATACTTCTTTCTGAATTTTGCCCTCTTCTGTGCAAATGTTCACTGGTTCTCCTTTTTGGGGGAGGGGGCATCACTATCACTAACTGGCCTCCCATTGCTTCCGCCCGTTAAAAACTGAGGGGAAAAAAAAGGAAAAAACACCTCCATAATAAATAAGCCAAGCCATACAAAATGAATCCGCATAATGTCTATGTCCAAAATACCCATTTACTTCTGGACCTTTTGTACATCACCTCTCTATTGAGAGGTGGGAAATATGCTTGATCACAGAACCTCTGGAGGCATGGTTGGTCATTGAGTTGATCAGAGCTCTTAAGTATTTCAAAGTCATCTTTCTACAGATGTTGTCCTTTGTAAATTGTTCTCCTGGTCTGCTTCCTTCTATGCCAGTTCATACTATGCAGCAAACTCTAAAATTGTTCTTGTTTTTTCTTATTATGCAATAATATTCCATAACTTTCATATACCACAAATTGTTAAGCCATTCCCCAATTGATGGGTACCTAGTTAAGCTCTATTTCTACATTTGAATGGGTTTTTTTTCTTTTTTTAATCCCCCATTCAAAGTTGGGAACTTGGTTTTGCTTGTGACTATTCCTTTTCCGATGTTGTCCTCTCTTCTATCTCTGTTTCTTTGTTGAATTTGATATATTTCTGCACCAAACTCTGTGTGTTCAATCTTTCCTTGTCCATGTCAGATAAGAGTCAGATTCATCTGAAACCTGCTCCTTCCATTTCTTTCTTCATGCTTGTACCCTCTTACACATCTGAGGACATTTTGATCAATTCCACAAAATCTCTAAGTTAACTATACCATCACAATTTGGGAATCCATATTCACAAAGATTCTACCTGACTTATCTTGAGTCATGATTATAGATTATTTTATTTCTTCTGTTGCCACAAATCTCTGCAGATGGAAGAAAAGAACTCCTCTGTCTTTCTTATCTCTTGTGACCCTGTGCAAATGAGCTAACCTGTCTGCCTCAGCTTCCATCTTCCAAGGTTTATGTGAGGATAAAATGAGATATTTATAATTGAATAATAATGTAAAACTGAAGAGGTAAAGTTCAAGTTTCAGTTTGCCTTAGAGACTTTTCTCTATGCTGAAAATCCTACTTGTTAACCTGAAGTCCTCTCTTTTTCATCTATACCAGTTGTTCTTAACCTTCCTAATGCCATGACCCTTTAATACTCATATGTGGGTATATCTGCATGTGAGCAGACCCACCTGGAGACAGATAGAAGAGCGATATCTCAGTTCGTTAGACCATCGGAAATATGTGTTTTCCAATGGTCTTAGGCGACCTCTGTAACCCCTGTGAAAGGGTCGTTTGACCCCCAAAGGGAACGCAACCCACAGGTTGAGAACTGCTGATCTATACCTACCATACCACTTCTTGAAGTTCAGTAAGGCAACCAATCATTTCCCACAGGGGAGATTTCTGCAAAATTGCCCCCAGCTCTTGTGCCACCAGATGCCACAGGCTAATATCAGGGCATCTCTGAAGGTGGTAAAATCAAATCCTTACCTTCCTTCACTCCTTGCTCAAATCAGGGAGTCATTTTCACCAAAGTGTTTACTGTGATGAAAATGTCATGAGAAGTTACTGCCAACCATTGTAACTGCACATAGCAAGAGAGAAATAAAGACTGACCCAACATGGTAAAGAGTGTAAAAGCAGATTCCCAATGATACAGTTGTCACATACAGATCTAGCATATATTGATAATCTTGGTGATTGCCAATCTCACATTGTCTCCTAATTTCCTGTGGAGACTAACCCTTACCACTGACTAGTGCAGCCCATGTGAACTAAGAAACCCATCAATTCCAAGGAGGTTTAGTGTCCCTCACCACCCCCACCTCCACCAAGGTGGGTGCTTTAAAATGTCAATGAGACTACCAGGTGCTATGTTACCAATACAAAGTCTTCTGCTTTGCTTAAAACAAAGAAACATTTGTTTCCTAGCTGCCTGTAGGCAGGGTCTATTCTTTACCAATATTCCCTAGTTTTCTTGTGAATTGAAATTCTATCAGATCCATAGCTTAGAGACTCCAGCCCAAAAATTCTAACAGTCTTACAGGCCTGCTTCCTCCCTTAAAGTGTGTATTGGTCTGGCCATAGCCTCCCACATTCCAGAATTTGATTAGGGTCTGTAATGCCATGCACCAGCAGATTCCCAAAGGAATGCTACTGTGAACAGCCTTTAGAGTTCAGATTACAAAATAGAGTGAACACTCTGTTTATTCCATTACAAATCAAGACAAACATTCAAAACATTATAATATTCACAACA
>JAQQSU010012982.1:0-11780 GCA_028627135.1 Pseudochirops cupreus | reverse complement strand
AAAAAAAAAAGAAAAGAAAGGGTCAGCTAGGGAGGTATAGGAAGGCTTCATGGAGAAAGAAGCACCTGAGCTGAGCACTGAAGAAATATGAGGATTTCAAAAGGCAAGAGATATGGAGGGACCGTGCTCCCAGAGAGTGAGAAGGGGACAAGCAGGGAAGGAATTGGGGCAGCTTTCCAATACACCACTGCACAGCCTTTCAGAATTCTATTCTTTTCTGTCCTCTCTCTATCCATAAGGATAGAATAAAGACTTGTGATTTCATGGATCTAGGGAACCTCTAGGTGAGAAAACTCCCTGTACTAATGCAAGTTACTAACTTCTCTGCAGTTTGTAATCTTCGAGAATTAGCTGCCTAGAGCACTGAGAGACTAAGTAACTCACTAAGGTCACACACTATGTGTCTGAAACAAGACATGAACCCAGATCTTCCTGAAGCTATGGCCCACTCTCTGTCTACTATACATACTCACACTAGGCATTTGAGAATCTTGGTGCAGAATGAAACTTCCTGACATTATCTAAGCTACTTGCCTTCAGGCAGGTGAATATCAAAGCCATTTGAAATAGGTAGATAATAAACCTTTCCAGGGCAGTAGCCACCACATCTTACATCTCTGTGCCCCTCACATATCTTAGACACCAGTGCTAGACACTCAATAAATTTCAGTTGTTGGTCAATCATTATTCAGTTGTGTACAACTCTTCATACCCCTTTGGGGTTTTCTTGGCAAAGATTCTGGAGTGGTTGGCCATTTCCTTCTCCAGCTCATTTTACAGATGAAGAAAGTGAAGCAAACAGGGTTAAGTGACTTACCCAGGGACACACGGCTAGTAAGTGGCTAAGGCCAGATTTGAACTCAAGAAGATGAGGCTTCCTGACTCAAGACCCAGGACTCTATCCACTGGGCCACCTAGTTACCCCAGCTCACAAAATACTTGCCAACATATGAATTGAGTTTTTGGCCATCTTCACAGAGATTCACAATCTCCCTCAAATGGCTATTTCAATGTAATAACTCAATCCAAGAAACATTTATTAGGTATTCACTATCTGAAAGATTTTTGAAAACTGTAAGTCAAGAACAACTTCCTTAGAGTCAGTCATGATCCCTCATACTTCCTTTCAAATCACAGGATCATAGATTTAGAGAGAGAAGGGAGCTTAGAAGCCATCAACGCAGCTCCCCTCTCTTATTTTTACAGATGAGGATAAGTGACTTGCCCAGGGTCACACAAGTAGTAAATGTCCAGTGTAGGATTTGAACAGAAGTCTCCCTGACTCCACGCCCACTGGTCCCCTAGCAATGTCACCTAGATGTCCCTCTTCTTGGTTTGAGGGTTTGAAGAACTGATTTGCCTCCAAAAAAGAGACCCTAGGTACAGATCATAGCTCTGATAGTTACTGGTATTATCCCCTTGGACAGGGCAGGTCTCTCCATGCCTGGAATGCCCTCTGTATCTCTGCCCACTGACTCCACCGGCTTCCTGCAAATCCCAAGTGCAAGCCCGTCTTCCATGGAAGCCTCCCCTACCCCTCACCCTCATCCTGGCGCCCTCTCTCCTGTAATCATTCCCTATTTATTCCATAGATAGCTTGCTTGTACATACATATTGGCTTGCTGTCTCTCCCATTATACTGCAAGCTCCTTGAAATCAGAGGGCGTCTTTTGCTTCTTTTGATATCCCCAGAGCTTAGCACAATTCTTGGCACATAGTAGGGGCTGAAAAAATGCTTACTGACTGACTCCAGGTCCAGCACTACAACCAGTGAGCCGTCTAGCTGCCTCTAAGGGCAAGAAACTGACTTTATATTTATTTGGAAAGAAAAGTGATTTTTTTTAAATGATAAACATCTGATTAAAATTCTACCATATAGCCTCAATGTAATCTATTTTATTTTTCTAATAAGATTTCTGCAATTATGTTTATCATCTAAACCAACTCTGCTTATTCATAACTTTGATGATTCTCTCATGCACTCCACATGGGTTACTTTAATCGTGTTCTTATTATCATACTTATTTAAAATTGCTAAAAATAAGACCATGACCTTCCAAAATAAGCAAATGAATACTGACCTTCCTCTAGGCTAAATTAACTTTGGAAGTAACTACAGAATAGATTCAGGCAATGTGGACATTCATTTTTTTCCTCACTATTTGGTTCCTGATGACAGTGGTCATCTATTTCTTTTTTTCAAAAGAGATGCAGGAAAAAAGGATTATTGGGTCTGTAAGAAAATATCAGGAGTCACTAATGAAAAACAAAAAAAGTTTCCATCAAAGGCAGTGCTGAAACTACCAATTATGGCAACGAGAATAAATGCCACTGCAGGTAGTAAGGTTTACAGAAGAGAGGCTATGCCCCACACCCACTGGGGGCAGCTGAGCTAGGCAGAGAGAACTGTCCTCAGTCCCTGCAAAGTGAGACCAGAGAGGTACAAGGAAAGGGCCCTAAAAAAGGTGACGGGACCAAAAGAATATCAGAAGGCATAGGAATTGGTGTGTCTGATGATCACTGTAGGGAGAAAGTATACTATACATACCCTATGTGTCAGTGCCCAGGACAAAGTCCCAGTGGCCCTACC
Source organism: Pseudochirops cupreus (assembly GCA_028627135.1). NCBI lineage: Eukaryota > Metazoa > Chordata > Mammalia > Diprotodontia > Pseudocheiridae > Pseudochirops > Pseudochirops cupreus. The sequence continues at coordinate 9,190 of JAQQSU010012982.1, read as the reverse complement.
CTAATTACAGGTAGGGTCTAAAGTGATCATAAACATCTTTCATTCTCACGAAATCCAACTGATCTACCACTCCTATTTTATTGAAGGAGATGAAATATGTTCAAAGCCAAGCAGAGATGATATGTAAGTTGTTTTAATCAATCTATTTTAGTAACAAAAAAGGCAACTATTATTCTTGAAAGTTAAATAAAAACAAACATTTATTAAGCACCTACTGCTATGTGAAAATCTATACTATACAAAGCACCGCTAAAAAAAAAAGATTTGATTTTTTTAAAAAAAATAACAAACATAATGCTCATCAAAAATTTCTTTAGCATGCCTGACAAGCACATCATGAGGAGTAGGTTTAACAAGGGCTTTCATTGCCTGTTCCTACATAAAAGTTAAGAGATGAAAGAGAAACTAGGGAGAGAATTTATTGTTCATTGGAAAAAATAAAATTTAATTTTAAAAAATATTTTTTAATAAATAATGCTACCTTGTTAAAAAAAAAAAAGTAAGGCGGCAGCTAGGTGGCACAGTGGATGGAGCACCAGCCCTGGCATCAGGAAGACCTGTGTTCAAATCCAGTTTCATATACTTACTAGCTATGTGACCCTGGGCAAGTCACTTAATACCAATTACCTCCCCAAAAACTTAAAAATTAAAATTTTTAGAAAGTAAGACATGTATCATGGCAGAGCACAATAGAAGGGTGGTCTATGAGTCAAGAAGACCCAGATTCAAATCCTGACTCTGATATTTAGTGGCTATGTGACCCTGGACAAATCACTTAACCTTTCAGTGCCACAATTTTCTTACACTATAAATTATACAGGGGTTACCTATCTGTAATGGAGAAGGGAATTTTCACACTAGACATTAAAGTTAAATTTAAATGTATTGAAATCTCAACAAAAACCATCAAAGATAAAGAAAAATGCTTGGTAGGTCTTAAGCATCTGACCAATAAGTACCAATGTGTCTTTCAAAATTCATGAAACCAGTGGCTGTCATTTAGGTCAAAATATTATTCCAATAAGTTCAACTTACACTATACAAGACTTTGAAGCAATATATTTAGTGCCTTGAAACTTCTACTTTAATCACACTTAATAAAGTAAAAGAAATGAAAGAGACTTTCTAAAATATATAAAAGACTTTCAACATACAGAGAACTGATGTATGGCAGAAAGCCGAAGCCAATCCCTTTTATTGAAGCCAACAGAATTAGTCCTGTAGACCAGACTCCATTCTTATGGACAAACACTCACTACCTCCTGTCACACTACCAGAAGAATGGCTACCGCTGCTCATGCATCATTATTAAAACCAGGAAATAAGCCCACCCATCCCCTCCATAAAAAGAAGAGGGGAAAAAAAAGGGGAAAATTAGTAACTACCTGTTTCTGAGCACCAGTTTTTTAAGGACTTTGTGGAGATCCATGAATTCTCCAAAATTACTAATAAAAGATAAGACTCTTCAAATATTTTATAGGATGCTGCCAACGCATTTCTGCATGGCAAAGCAATTTATTTTACCTCTGGAAGGAGTGAGGGAAGAGAAGCAAAATTTAGAATAATAAACTAGCTTGAAGAACAAATTATAAAGCTGGAAAAGTAACATACAAAAGAAAGTCCCTACTTAGTCACAATTTTTGTAATCCCAAGATGTAAAGGAGAAAATTTCACTTATTTATTTTCCAACAAAATCCTTTTCTGCTGAAATAACAAAAAAAAATTATTTTACAAAGTAAAAGAAACAAATCCAAAAGGTTCTAGCATGCTGGGCATAAATGCCAGAAATAAAAGGAAGGGGAAAGGTGTAAATGAAAATGAAGAAATGAGAAATAAGTTCAGTAAATGTTAATTGTAGGTACACATGCCAAAAACTAACTTCCTAATTTACTAGTTGATCAACATCTAAATTATACTGATTTCCATCAAAAGAATTCCTCAGCCTTTAAATGACTATAGGAGAGTATAAACCACTGAAGTATATTCAGAAGCAAAAGATGTCTAAGACCACTTGTCCAGAGTCATTAAGGTTTTCATAAACTGGCAAAGGTATCAAATACACACTGATATCTAAGATGAGATTGGAAGAGAAGGTTTTTGAAAGAAATTAAAAGAACTGAGATTATTGGTGGGTATACAGAGGGGACAAGAGACTACAAGATATAAGCCAGTGGTTCTCAACCTGTGGGTCACAACCCTTTTGGGGGTTGAATGACCCTTTCACAGGGGTCACCTAAGACCATCAGAAAACACATATTTCCGAAGGTCTTAGGAACTGAGACACTGCTTCTCTCTCCGTCTCCAGGCAGATCTGCCCACATGCAGATACACCCACATACGAGTACTAAAGGGTCGGCGGCATTAGGAAGGTTGAGAACCACTGATGTAAGCAGTTATACAATCCAACCCCATAACTCAATTCAATAAATAGTATTTGCACATCTACTAGGTACAAAGTGACAAAGAGCAAAATTTTTAGTGAGCTAGTTGGTTCTAGCCAACATAACATCTTACATTTTTATGATACAGTATTTTTACAATACATAAAATTATGTACCAATAATATTACTCCCATTTTAAAAATTAGAAAACTAAGACTTACTGGAGTTATGTATATGCTCAAGGCCACAGAGACAATTAGTAGTAATCAGAACTATAAAGCAGGTCTTCTCTGACTCCAAATCCAGGTCTCCATCCACTCTTCAACAAGGAACAAAGAAGACTGAATTTGGAGTTGTATGATCAGGAGGCCATCTATTCTGCCCCAGAATATCGATGAAGATGCTTCAAAGGATCTTTGATCTGGGGGGTATTCCCTCCAACCACACAAACAGCAACCTATTCATGTCTTCTCATTTTGTTTTATACCCTCTTAACCATGTTCTCCCATAAATCCACTACAGAGATTTTCTTTTATCTCCATAATGCAAGGATACCAATGGAACAATGGAGCTCAGTTAGTCCCCACTGATCATATGATCAGTATACCTTCTTTCCTAGTCATGCCTCTCTTCACATTTTACATTGTTTCTTCTCTGTAATTCTTAATTTTTAATATTATGTTGCAACTTACTCAAACCTATGACATACCCCCCGACTGCCCAATGAATGACCCACAACTTTAATTCTTTGAAGCCCAGGTTATTGCTCATCTTTTACTTATAAAAAATCATCAGAAATAATACTAATATTAAAAAGACAGGCCTTTGGGGGCGGCTAGGTGGTGCAGTGAATAGAGCACTGGCCCTGGAGTCAGGAGGACCTGAGTTTAAATCCAGCCTCAGACACTTAACATTTCCTAGCCATGTGATCTTGGGCAAGTTACTTAACCCTAACTGCCCTGCCTTCCCCCCTCCAAAAAGCAAAAAAAAAAAAAAAACAACCCTAAAAAGATAGGCCTTTGGGTCAAGGAAGGGATTGGGGTTATTAAAAGCACTGGACCATGTCCCAAGGGCCATCCAAATGCTTTCATCTTCCTCGCTCATTCTAGTTCCAATTCCCTGTCCATTCACAGTGTTAGTCCTTGTCCATGTTCTGCCAGATCAGTTCTCTGAGTTGGCTGTCCGTGCAACTGCCTTTCCTACCCTGGAAAACAATCATTCTTAAAGCACTTTATTTTTCTTCAGTACATAGGACAAAAAATCTCTTCATTACAAATGTTACTTAATAGATGCAGCAATATTTGAGACTTTAATACAATTAGTATAATGTCATCTACCAGCAGGGCCACATGAAGGATCTCATCAATGCTAGAGGAGGTCACTACTCCAACTGGACGCTCTGCTGGACATCATCCATCAGCCTGTTCGAGGACTCTCTTGAAAAGGATCAAACAAAAGCACTTCTGGTGTACATGTGTCAAGGAATTTTAGAAAATTTCAACATATGTGTGGAAGATGTCTTGTTGGAGGAGGGCCTTAAGGCAACATTTTCCTCTTTTAAATCAAATGGTTTCTAAAGTTGGTAAATAATAATCACAGTGTCATCTTAATATTTTTTATGCTTTTCAGTCACACATAACTGTGAAATGTAGTTTCTTACAAAATATAAACTGAAAAATTCTATCTCTTCCCTTTATATCATCATTATACATGCCTTTGATGAGTATACAGGTGGTTCATAGACAGGCAGAGATGGAAAAGAAGGCATATAGGTAAAAAACTGAGAGAGATTTTTTTAGCCACCTTTCTTGGTAAGAATAAGGTCTAAGATTCTGTATGGGTATTTGGCATCCTTTCCTTGGTCACATATATTCTGAGAACAGTTTCCTCATCACCCACAAAATTATGCCACCTTCATTGCAAATCTCCCCTGCATACACTTCATTTATCCAGCTTCTCTTCCTATCTCTGTTTTTTTAGCCCCATTTCTACTTTTTCATGGGACGCACAGAGGACTATGAGGTTGGAATCCAAATGTGGTAGCTCTATTGTCACTGATGGAGAACAGTATTTGTTATAGAAATCTTTACAGAACTTTTCCCTGTTCTGTTGTTCTCCTTCCAGTTTCATCATTGGACACCCTCTGGAAGGCATGGCTTTCTATAGACTTATTTCCACATCTACTGCTTCTTATTGTTTAATGAAGTGATAACAGCTCATAATCTTCCACTATCCTCCAAGTGAGAATTGTAGGAACTGAGTGAACCACAATGACTCCATCTTGTGACTCAATTTTGGAACTAGCTCAGTACCCTTTCTACTCAATTGCATCCAATTTTTGTCTTAGAAAACTTTATGCAATTATAGGAATTGTGAGAAAACTTTATTGCATTGTTTGAACTTAGCCCTGCACGGCCAGGAACCTCTGAACAACCTCTACATGTTACGTAGAGACCCTTAATAAAGGGCATAACAGATTATGCTGACCAGAAACCCCAGTCAGATCCAAAGCCTGATACAAGCAATTTTCTCACAATTATCCATCTCAAGCAACCCATATATCTTATATAAAAACTGGTCCCCTACTGGTCAATCATGTTCTTTGATTAAATACAGACACTTGGGGGGAGTAAGACACCTTTTTTTCTGATTTCAGGGAACTGTACCTATTTATTCTCCCCCTCTCAACCCAAAAAGTCCTTAATCCAAGTAGAAATCAGATTTCCTAATCCTGGATCCTGGTTTATATCCTGCTAATTGTTTTCTTTTCATGTATAAAAATCTGTCTCCTCCTGTATATAGGGTCCAGAACCAAACTGAGGAGGCCTGGTTCCATTCTGTCACACAATTAGCATGCATTACTTAATAAATCAATATGCTTGAAAGCTTGGACCTTTATTTCCTCAGTCATTTCAGATTTCACCCATCACATCCAAAAATTCTGGAAACTCTAACACATTTCTGTAATTCTATATATCACAGTCATATATTGGCAAATATTTTTGGCATTATTGGCAAATATTGGCCAAAATTCCATCCCCTCTCCACCATATATATTTGAGAAGTAGACAGAGTGTGTAATCTCCTTGCCAGCAGGGATCAGCTCTCAATTATCTTTGCATCTCCCAAGCACAAGGCCTTACAAAGACTGCGTAGTTATATAATAATACTCAGCTAGCCGTGAAGCAGTGTGGTACAGTAGAGAATTGACCTTGAAGAGCAGAAGCACTAAATTCAAAGTCCGATCCTTGACACATATTGACAATGTGACCTTGAGAAAGTCACTTAACTGCCTGCAGCTCCAGGAAACTCTCTAAGACATTTAACACCGTAGGGAAAGTTTCCAAATCAGGGATTCCCTATACCGATGAAATCATTGATCTGACTTTTTTTTAATTGGCATTTATATAGTACATTACGATATGCAAATCACTTTAGAGACATCATTTTAATTTGACCTCTACAACATCCCACACCATAATGCAAAGAGTAATATTATTCCCATTTTACAGATAAGGAAACTGAGATTTAAATCACACAACTTAATAGGAGACAGAGGCAGAATTCAAACACAGGTCCTCCTGACTCCAAGTCCAAGACTCTTTACACTACATCATGTTGCTTTCTGAGAGGCTTTTATTCAATTGAATAACCAGAATAAACAAATCTTATACAAAGAAGAAGTATACAAAGCCCTTATACAAAGAACTCTGTTGCTCTTCTCTGCCTTCCTAACCCATCAGTCAAGTCCTCAAAGCTTGAATGCCCAACATAAGTACCTTTTATTGGAGTAGAGAAATTCATTGATTTAAACTTGTTGGTATGTATATATTACATTTCAAATTGTTCAAAAGAAGTTTAACTGCTTTAAGAACTGAAAAAAGTATGACTTAGAAAAACTGTGGAATAAAAGGACTTGAGGGAGCCAGATTCCTCATATCACACACACACACACACACACACACACACACACACACACACACACACACACACACAGAGAAAATAAAACACCAAAGGTAAAAGAAATCTGATCTAAAGTCTAAAAAGCATGTATACAAACAATAGGATGTTTTTTCAAAGCAAATTAAAAGTACCATGAACTTTACCATGAACAGAGACAGAAAAAGAAAATCTGCTAGCTGGCACAAGAGATACCTTATAGTGGATAAACACTATATTCAAAGAAATTAATCAGGAATAATAAATAATAATTCAACGGGACAAATGAAAGTTTAGAGAAAGTATAAAAAATCAGATATGAAAGAATTGAGTCACAAAAAAGAAGAAATTATGAAGAAAAATATGACTCGAGAAAATATTATAAAAACTCAAAACAACATGTGGAAGACTGATAAAACTAAAAAAAAAAAGAATTTCAAACAATGAAGAATACGTAGAAAAACAAATACAAAAAACAGTTAACAGAAGAATCATAGGAGCGACCTAAAGGATAAATCATACAATGTAACAATCTCAAGATCACAGACATCTCCTAAAACCTTAAAAAAAAAAAACAGAAGGAACTAAACACGGTATTTCTTGAAGTTTTGAAAGAAAATTTCCCAGAATTCCTGAATACAACCAGCAAAAAAAAAAAATCCATAACATTCCCACAAGGAAAAACCAAATATGTAACACACCTATAAACATCATAGTGAAAAATCCAATGCTGTATTAAGAGGGGAAGATAATATACATTGCTAGATGAAGCAATAACAAGCAATGCAAGAAATAACTTACCATGAAACATGAATTAGAATTAAAGAGAATTTTTCAAGGAAGACAAGGGATACAACATTTACAAAGCATGAGCCATGAACCAAGAATTATCTATCCAATAAATCTCAGCATTCTACAAGATAGGAAAGGGATATCTAAGAAGTAGAGTATGAAAAGTTTACAAAGAAATATACAGAAGGAAAAGAGGTTACACAAATAAGCCAATTTTATTATTATTGTGCTCAATTTAATATATCTTGAAAAGTACACATTATAGAAGTTTAAGGTTTCACATACAATCCTCTTTTTCATTTTTTCGTGTTCGTGTATACTGACGATCAAGTTTATGATTCTGAATTAGAGAAAAACATCTACAGAAAAAACATATATACATACATACTTATGTGTGTGTATGTATATATCTACTTCCAGGAAGTTTTCCAACAACAAAGTCTCAGACAAAAAGAGAAATATTCAAAATAACCAAAATAAAAGCTGTTAAAGAACTAGAAACTAAGAAGGTGCACCTAAGCTGAGGAATTGCTAAACAAATTATGGCATAAGAATGTAATGGAAAACTATTTACTGTGTTATAAGAAATGACAATGGGGATGGTTTCAGAAAAACCTGGGAAGACTAGTACAAACTGATGCAGAGAAAACTGAGTGCAATTAAAAAGATAAATTGAATACAATGTTGTAAAGATAAACAATTCTGAAAAACTCAAGAACTCTGATCTGTGCAATGAACAAATATGATTTCAGGGAACTGATGATGTTGTATGCTGTCTACCTCCTCACAGAGAAGTGATGAACACAACGCAGAATGAGATATATGATTTTGAATCTGGCCAACCTGTCGATTTGCTTTGCTTTACTATGCAAATATATTACAAGGGTTTTCTTTTTCTTTTACCAGTGGTTGGGGAGAGAGGATATAAAGAATGAGAGGGATAAAAAATAAATGTTTATTCATTGAAAAAATAAAAATGACAGTTGCTAAAAAAAAAAATGGGAACATGGAACTTTCTGGTTAATACGGTATCCTGAAAGAGATCATAGGGAAGCCTGACTTCCCACATAAACTCCAGAAAAGACCCAGAGGGCAACCAGATGGAATAATAATCAAAAAATCCAAAAAGACAGACAAATAAGTTCTTCCATGCAGCCCAGAACTTAACACAAAGAAAGCTAGAAGCCAGAGACCACTGAGATAAGACCCGCTAGGGAAGGCAATACAAGACCAAGAACGCAGAATTAAGCCTGCTAGCACTCTGAGGAGAGATGCTCTTAAGGCAGCGGTTCTCAACCTATGGGTTATGTTCAATTTGTAACAATGAAAATACATCCTGCATATCAGATACATTACAATTCATAACAGTAGAAAAATTACAGTTATGAAGTAGCAACAAAAATAATTTTATGGTTGGGGATCACCACAACATGAGGAACTGTATTAAAGGGTCGCGGCATTAGGAAGGTTGAGAACCACTGGTCTTAAGGGATCTGAAGCCTACAGGCATGCTGGAGATGCTCTAGGGGACCAGAGGTGGGACGGGGGCTACTATTAGATAAGAACTCTCTATTCATCAAAAACTGCTGAGAAAACTGGAAGGCAGTCTGGCAGAAATCATGTTCAAACCAACAGCTCACACTATATACCACAATAAGTTCCAAATGGCTGCACAACCTAGACACAAAAGGTTCTATCATAAACAAATTAGAGAAGGGAGGAAAGATGTTTTTCACAGTCATTGGCAGGGGAAGGGTTAGAAATCTTAATAATAGTAACAACTTATCTTTCTGGAAATGCAGCAAATTACATAAGATGTAAACTTTTTATTTCATAAAGAAAAGGTTTTTCATTTTTAAAAAATCACCCATACACAAAAAGTCACTAAATTATACATACTCTTTGAACCAAGTAGCATTTGTTTGCTATAGCAAAGAAACAAAGTGGGGATCGTCTGTATGTGTGTGAATGTGTGTGTGTATAGAGAGAGGAAGAAGAGGAGGAGGAGGAGACAGCTGTATGCAAAGCAAAGAGTAGACAGAAGAGAGAAGGATTTAAAGAGATGGGGACGAGGGGAG
>JAQQSU010012981.1:0-11780 GCA_028627135.1 Pseudochirops cupreus | reverse complement strand
ATAAACTCTAAACTGAATATCTTGCCACACAGTAGAGTAGGGGGGATGGGGATGAGAGGTGGGATGATGGAGGGGAGGGGAGGGTGGGGGGGAGGGTTGCCGGAAGCCCACACTTCTGTAAAGGGACAGGGTAGAGAATAGAACAAGTGGGGGGGGGCAGGATAGGAAGGAGGGTCATATAATCAGTCTTTCACAGTATGTCCATTGTGGAGATGTTCTGCGTAACTACACATGTATGGCCTGTATTGAATTGCTTGTCTTTCTAGTAGGGTTGAGTGACAAGGGAGGTAGGGAAAGCATCTAGAATTTAAAGTTCTATAATCAAATGTTAAAAATATATATATCTATATATATCTATATATATATTTTTATTATTATCATTAACTACGTGCAACTGGGAATTAAGATACACAGGCACTGGAGTAGGGAAGATCCATCCTGCCTTATTGGAAAGTCAGAGGGACGAGGGGGAGGACATAGGAGAGAGCAAATTGGGGGAGGGATAGGGCTGTTTTGGGGTGGTGTGCGGGGGAAAGATGGGGAGAAAAGTTGTAACTCAAAATCTCATGGAAATGAATGGTGTAAACAAGAAAATAAATAAATTAGTTAAAAAAAGAGAAAAGTACCTGTTATGTGCCAGACATTGTGCTAACCAAAGGGGAGTGCAGAAGACCAAAACCCTGGAATGGTTCTTGCCCTCAAGAAGCTTATGGTCACAACTGTGTAGTCATTTGTGAATTCTGAAGTCCATACAAGGAAAGGACTTTGAGATATGAAAATAGAGCAAAACCTCACTAACTCAAACATTCTTAGGGAGGCCAGTTTGAATTAATGATCGTGTGACTTCTATTTTATAGTAAATATATTTTTACCCAATTAGATTAAATAACATTATGAAAGTTTTCCAATATTTTCAATATCCACATTAGTGAATAGATAGAAATTATTTGTAAATAGCATATCTATTTTTTGCATCATGTATTCATCTTCAAAAATATTTCATAATAGTTTTTCTTACAAGTTAAGTATTATTCCCCTGTAATCTTTTGACATTACCCCTTTTTCATGCAAATCTTTTTTGACATTTAATAAAAAGGCAAGATATTCTAAAAGTCTTAGTGCAAGTCTAAGTAATTAAATCTTTAACCAAGCTATTTTAAAATAAAAGAATTTATAACTTAAACTGAACACTAAGACTTTTGGGACACCCTGGATAAACTTATCCCCCTCACGTGTATTATTAGAAAGTATGTATTAGGTTCTGAATTAGTGAGTTTTTTCTTTACACTACTTTAGGATTATATACAAATTGTATAACAATTAATTCCCTATTATTTTAATATGAACAATGCTTCTTGGGAAGTCCAGTCTTTTCCCATTTTCATTCAATTAGTATTGTCAATGGTAACTGTTTCTCTTTGGAATAGCAAACCTCAAGGTCTTACCTTCCCAGCCTGACTTGTTTTTTCTTTTTTCTAGTTAAAGGGCCCATCCCTTGACTCACTCCTTAAAGAGTGGGTGTTACCTCACTCCAAGTGAGTAGGTGAAAAGGCCTTAGCCTAAAAGGGCCACAGTCTCCCATTGCATCCTGGGTCATCTCCAGTCATCTTGATGAATATTTGGTCACTGGACCCAGATGGCTCTAGAGGAGAAAGTGAGGCTGGTGACCTTGCATAGCTCTCCCTCACTCAAATCACTGTCAACTGCAAGTAATGTCATTATCTCCCTGATGTCATGGTCCTCTTCAAAAACAAAGGACAAACACAACAACCTGAGTTAGTGTTGTAAACTTTCACTCATTTTTTTTTCATGAGACTCAAGGTGGAATAGATCGTAGAACACTGTGCTTGGAGTTAGGAGAGACTGGATTCCAAACCCACTTCAGATATTAGCTGTGGCATCTGTAGAGGTCTCTTCATGTATATAAAGTGCTTTGTTAATGGGCTGTACAAATGTTAGTTGTTAATCATGCTCTCTTTGCATGTGGTACACATAGTCATTTTACAAGAACTCATCTTAGACCCATAATTACTAATATTTTTTTCTGTAACATCATGACATTTTGTACAAGAAAGTGAGGATTACACATTGAAGTCCCCTTTCATTGGCAAGTGTTTTTATCTTCCTGAAAGGCTCAGAGATTGATGATTTTCAGTGAGAAGTGGGAAACTCCTGTCTTTTCTAAAGAACAGAACAATGGTACATTCTCAAAAATATGTGGTTGCTATGATTTGCTCTATGACCTTCGGTGAGGCATTTAACTGTTCTGTGCCCATTTTTCATCTTTAAATTGATGAGCATAATACCTAGCGCTACCAGGGTTGTTAGGAAGATTAAATGAAGTAATATGTGTGAATCTATTTTAAGACTTATTTCATACTTCATCTCTTCTTACACTTTCTATTTTAGTTAAACTGATCTATCGCCCTACTAGTGCTGTAGATACTTAATTCTATTTCCACACCTACAGATTGTCTGCATGCCTGGCATGCACTCCCTCCCTCCTCATTCCCATATCTTTTGGATCCTTGCTTCCTTCAAGGCTCACCTCAGGGCACTGCCTGCTAGTTGTTAGGGTTCTCTCCTTCCTTAATTTTTTAATTTATTTTTTAAAAAATCTTGTATTCTACCCCTCCAGTGATAATCATCATAATAGTAGCTAGCATTTACACGGCACTTCAAGGTTTGCAAAGTGTAGACTGTTGGTTTGGCAGTATTTTTTGTTTGTTTTGGTTTGGGGGGAGCTGTGTTAATTCCTTGTTTTTACTTTGTATCCTTGGTGCCCAATAGGGCAAGTGGTTTGTAGTAGCCACATGATATATACTTATCCTGTTAAGTTGAAGCAAGAAGCATTATACAGTGTGTCCCAAAAGTGGGCAGAGTGCCAGACTTGGAGTCAGGAAGACTCATCTTCCTGAGTTCAAATGTGGCCTGAGATACTTACTAGCTGTATGATCCTGGATAAGTCACTTAACCCCCTTTCACTTAGTTTCCTCATCTGTAAAATAAGCTGGAGAAGGAAATGGCAAATCACTCCAGTATCTTTGCCAAGAAAACCCCAAATGGGGTCATGAAGAGTCTGACATGACTGAAAATGACTAAACAACAATAACTCAATAGTTTTGGTGTAGTTTTAAGTTATTAAAACTAATTTGTTGCTCACCATCTTAGGGAAGGGGAGGAAAGGAAGGGAGGAGAAAATTTGGAACTCAAAAATTTTTATAAAAAATGAATGTTAAAAATTATCTTTACATGTGATTGAAAAAAATAAAATACTATTAAAAATTTAATTTATTAAAATTTAAACTATTTAAGCTATTAAAGCTTTAAAATGGTGCTAAGATTTTTGGGACACCCTGTACAAGATATATGATAATAAGCACCCCATAATAAGCAGTTAGTTTCATTCCATTAAAGGGATCCTTCCTGGCCAGTATACCGTGATTTCTAAAGAATACCATGCCAGGATTATAGGTTTTTTTTAAACTATTGGACATCCCTAGATTTATTCCCTAAGAATGAAAAAGTACCAACAGTCTGTACGTATTCCTAGTGTCAATAAAAGATCATTGATGCCCATACATCCTTTTTTACAAATTCTGAGGCCCAAGTTGCTGCTTAGGAATAATATGTCATTTTGAGAAAGTGCCAGTTCTTTGGCAGAGCCGCAGTGGTTAAATCAATAGTTAATGATGTTCGTCGTGTAATTCAAGTCTCTAGTTTGTTTATGCTAGACCAACTTTATCCATACTCCAAACAAATTATCTCTTATAATTACCAGCCCGAAGATAAATCTCTAAATGTTTTTCTGATGATAGTGCTGTGGTTGGCAGGTGTTAAAAGTGCCTCCCAGGGACAAAGATTGAAGATGGGCTTGTTCCCACCAATCCTTCAGGCGAGGATGTTTAGCTCTCGATCCTGCCATGTGCAGAGGAGCTTTGTATGGTGCCCTGCTAATGAAATCTAATAGGCAAAGGTCGTCTGTCTTTACAAAGAAAAATGCAAAGCTGGGGAGTGATAGATGGGCTTCGTGGGGCTCCCTGGACGAGGTATGGTGATAAAATCCGTATTGAAATCGTGTTCCAGTCTGTTCTTTATGTCTTAAGTACCTCCTTGTCGTGATCCTCCTTACCTGGCAGTGTGATTTAAAAAAATAGAAAAATAAGAACCCATCCATATTTCTGTGGAATTTAAAAGATTATCACATGTGGTCATCTAATGGGGCTGTTAAGTAGTATTCACCACATGTAGTCATGTCTACCAGAAAGAATTTACCATTCTCTTTCCAGACTCGTAATTTTGTTTTATACTTTTAGTGGCATCTCTGAGCCCCACCTCTCTGAAACCCTTGTAATCAGTGGACAATACAAGAATACTTAACAGTGGATGTAAGGAGTTAAGGTGCCACCCAGAAAGTTAACCTATTCAGAAACAGATTGAAAACTACTTTTTGCAATCCACAGTCATCTCAAACAGCTACTAATGAGAAGTATTTATGAAACAAAGCTCTCTAACTTTCCCTGCAAGGTGCAAAGAGTTAAATAAAACAGAGAGGGCTGAATCACTGCTGGTTTGAGGAGAAGTTACCAGTTCATTTGCTGGAGTTGTACTGCTGAGCTCTGAGACAGTTCAATAAATCAACGCAAGCTTGATGGATTCTTCAACTCATTGAAATGAGTGCGTGGAAGAGGAAAGAAATCTCTTAGTATTCCCTCTTTGACAAAAGGGTATGCAAAGAGCCTGAATGGATGAATGGTTGATTAATTTTGCCAGAAATTTTCTTGACAGCAGGAAATGTGTTTTTGCATTACTGTGTTTGCATGGGATTTATTTTGCAGAATATGAATTGTTGCATATCAATTCGTACCTGAGGCTATGCTGCTAAAGGAGACGGCTTCTGGTCAGATTTTTTAAGTGTGGTATTAGTATATTTCTGAGAAGTCTGGTGTACCACACCTTTGGAGTTGCCTGCAGTGCCTTCTCCAGTCTGCTCTTACTAGTCTGTCATTGATGAAGTCAGGCACTTACTACTGATGACTCGGTATTGATCTTGGTGTGAGTAATCATCCGTGCTCCTCTCAAAAATATCCAGCATTTGAGACAACTGAAGAAACTCCAAGGTTTAATTAACTAATCAAACTGGAAACTCACCTGGAATCTCTTACCTTTTAAACAGAGTAAGACATTTTTAATGGAGAGTCATCTTACTGTAGTTTCTGCTTACAGATAACCTATAAATAAGCACATTCTTGGTCATATTTTTCTTCCTTTTGCTTAAAGATTTCTCTTCAAGGGATTATTATCTTGATTGACACATAGAAATGTTATTTTTAATGACCAATTTCAGTAGGACTCTGTGAGGAAGGGGATGAAATGGGAAGACGTTGAGTAGTTACTTCTTCTGCTCTTTTTGCCTACCACCACACACCCTCCCTTTCTACTCCCATTCATAGAATTTTGGAGCTAAAAGACATTTTGCAGATCATCTAGTCCTATACTACCATCATAGTCCATCCTGGAGTTGAAGACTGAGCCTTCTGATGGTAACTTTTATCCCCAAATATGGATACTTGATCTTTTTTTTTTCCTGGAGATTAACTTACCCAAGGTCCCACAGGTAGCATAGCTAGCAGTTGCATCCAGGTTCTCTGACTTCAAATCTAACACTCTTTCCACTGTACCACAGCACATCTTTCCTTATTGTAGAGACACTTAAGATGCTATAGATACAAATTGGCACAATCAAAACACCAAAATGGACAGTAGTCTAAAGTGAGTAAAACTTTCTGAGCTTGGATCCATCCCAGGTATAGTCCCCCCCCTTCACAATATTTAAGCGCATCTGATTTCCTGATTCACATGCTATAGATCACATTCATTGAGCACATTAGCGAAACTTGACCCAGTACCAACTTTTCCTCTATGATACTCAGAGACCATGTGAAATTAGAATTTTCTGTTTATCATATTTAAATTCTTCAGTGATTCCATCATTTCATTGATGTGTGTTCTCCCTCTGTTGGTATAGATAACAAACCATTCCATATTTGCTTGTCTTGTTTCTCTCATAAATTCTCCAAAACGGATCTAGCCAATGTGTTGAGGGATTTCCCTTAGGTCTTTTTTTTCATTTAATAGACAACTGTGAAGACTTGGGCTATTCAACTATTATGCATATCCTTGCTACGTGACTAGCCTTTCCTGTTTCCTGAATGATAACTAGCTCATTGTCCATCTGCAATATCTGTTCCAGATATACGTATTGATGAAGCAGTCCATCTTACTGTATGCCATTAGCTATACAATACAGTAGACATTTTTCATCCATTTGATTTTCCCTGTATAAATTGTTAGACTGAACTCTTTTGAATAATCAAGGAGTTCATTGATTTTCACTTCAATTTCATACATTCATAATGCATGAAGACTTGATGTTCTCTCCCTGTTCTCCTCCTACCTATCTGGGCCACGCCTTCTCTGTCTCCTTTGCTGGATTCTCTTCCAAGTCATTATCTTTAAGTATACATGTCCCTCAGGGTTCTGTCCCGGACCCCGTTTTCTTCTCCAGCTATACTACTTTACTTGGTGACCTCAGCAGCTTTCATGGATTTATTTGGTTTTTTTTGTTTGTTTGCTTTTGATTTTTTTTTTGGAGGGGGGAAGGCAGGGAAATTGGGGTTAAGTGACTTGCCCAAGGTCACATGTGTAGTAGGTGTTAAGTGTCTGAGGCTGGATTTGAACTCAGGTCCTCCTGACCTCAGGGCCGGTGCTCTATTCACTGTGCGACCTAGCTGCCTAGCTTCCATGGATTTAATTACTATTTCTATGCTGTTGATTCTTAAATCTACCTATCCTGCCTCAAACTTTCTGACCTCCAAAATTACATCTCCAACTGCCTTTCAGACATCTTGAACTGGATTCCAGTAGACATATTAAACCCAATATGTCCGAAATGGAACTCTTTATCTTTCTCTAAAACTTGCCCTGACTCCTACCTTCTCTATTACTAGAGGGCAATACCATCCTCCCACTCTCCTAGACCTGCAACTTAGGAGTCATCCTGGATTCTTTAATGTCTTTTGCCCATCTTTTTGAAGCTGTTGCCAAGACCTGTTGATGTCATCCTTTAGCATCTCTCATATATGCTCCCTAATCTCCTCCAACACAGCCACTACTCTAGCACAGGCCCTGGACTACTCTAATAGCCTGTTAGTAGGTCATCCTGACTCAGGTCTCTCCCCACTAAAATCCATTCTTCATTCTGCCACTAAAGTGGTTTTCCTAAAGCACAGGTTCAATCTTGTCATCCTTTTATTCGATTTAGTGACTTCCTATTACCTCCAGCATCATATACAAAATGCTTTGTGTTGGCATTTCAAAGCCCTGACCCCTTACTATCCTCCATATACTCTTCTGTCCAGTGACACTGACCTTCTTGATGTTTCACAGAGAGACGCTCCATCCCTCCGCTCCAGACGTTCTCTCTGGCTCTCTCCCGTGCCTAGAATACTCTCCTTCCTCCACTCCAACGACTGAATTTCCTGGCTTCCTTTAAGTCCCAACTAAAACCCTACTTTCTACAGGAAGTTTTCCTCACCCCCTCTTAATTCTAGTGCCTCATCTCTGTTAATAACCCCCTAAATATCTTATATATAGCTTGCTTTGTATATATATGCTTGCATATTGCCCCCCCCCCCATTAGAGTATAAGCTCAGCATGGGCAGAGACTGTCTTTTACCTCTTTTCACATCCCCACTGCTTAGCACAGTGCCTACAAGATAGTAGATGCTTAATAAATGTTTACTGACTGGTACAATTAGCATTATGTCATCCATTTATTATTAGAAAGCCATTCATTGATTTAACAATAATTTATAGATGTACCTTCATGTATTCCTAGTTGTGTCAGGCAAATAAGATAAACAGAAGGCATGCTCCCCTTGCTGTCTAGTAAGATTAACAGACATAAATTTATTAGAGAAAAATTTGAGACACTATAAATGTTACAAGAATTCAGAGAGTGGGAAATGAAGCAAATAAATAACAATATTTTTCAACAGAAATCCATTATAGACTATCTATTGTTATATTTGCCATCTTGTCATCAGCATATTGGAATTCCAGATTGCCTTCTAGGCTGAATGCCAGAAGAACTGAGAATAAAGGGAAAAAATCTGAAACAGAAAAATGACTTTTTAAACCATGAGACTCAACCCAGCAGTTAGCTGAACCCTTGATGTCTGTTTTCTCCCGTATTCCCTCTGTTTCAGCAGGAGACTTTGACAAGAGAACTGCTAGAAGCCTTGAAGAGCAAAGATGGATGCTACCTAATCCTCATTGGCTATAACATTTTGGGCTCTGTGTTAAATATGTACCCCCCTGCCCCCACCCCACTTACCTCTTACCTAGACATTATGTGCTTTTAATGTAACTGGGCTGGATCATAGGAAGAATTGTGCTACTTCTCTTTTTCAACAATAATAAAACTCTTACTATGGTTAACAAAATGGGATAAATCAAACTCTTGTAAAGCCAAACACGTAAAATCCTTGAGATCCCAGAATATGTAGTAGTGGGACAGCTGGCAGCTGCTCTCAGTTGTCTCTCTTTTATACTTCACAAACTATGCTGTCCTCCAGTAGGCCAGGTCTATGATTTTGGTACCACGATGACCTTGCTACTTTGCTTTACTTTGCGTCTGTTCAACTTTGGCCATCAAATTAGCTTTGCTGAGCATGTAGGAATGGTATATTCCCAGCACTTTCACCCTCCCTAAAAGTATAGAAAACTCTTTTTCCTGGATAATTTTACCCTTTAAAAATTTTTCCCATTCCACCATTGACTCAAGCTTTATATATTTTGTGGCAAGATTATATATGATAAGTAATCCGTAACTAAGAATCTTTTTTTGGAGGGGGAGGGTTAATCACTTTTAGCTTATTTTTGAAGATTTCCTAAGAAAGCAGAATTGTAGAATTTTTCAGTTGAGAGGGATTTTAGAAATCATTTTCTCTGTGGAGTGGAATCTGAATTGGAAAGAACCTTAGAAGGTATCTTGTCCAACCTAAAGAGAAATTCCTTCTAAATATTTCTGGCAAGTGATTACCCAGTCCTGCCTAGAAGATTTTGAATGATGAGAAATCCCTTACTTTCTGAGGTAGCCCATTATACTTTTGGATTGCGCTTGATGTTAGGAAGGTTTTCCTTCAAGTCTAAATATACCTTTTTGTAACATTCACCATTTTTCCTAGTACTGTCCCATGAAACTAATCGGAACAAATATAATCCATCTTCTAGAGGTCAGTTTTTCAGATACTCGAGTACAGTTATTACGACCTCTGTAGGTCTTCTTTTCTCCATATTAGACATCTGAAGTTGCTTCAGCTGATGTTTGTGCGTCATGGTTTCCAAACTTCTGCCCATCCTAGATATCCTTCTCTAGCTATGCCAAGATGCCAACACTATATTCCAGATGTGGTCAGGCCAGCCTGAGCCATCACCTCTCTTTTTTCTTGATACTATGCTTCTACTAATTAAGCTAATATCATGTAGCTCAGTGGCACTGTAGCAGATAGAGTGTAGGGCCTTCTTCTTATCTTCCTGAGTTCAAATCTGGCTTCAGACACTTACTAGCTGTGTGACCCTGGGCAAGCCACTTAATCCTGTTTGCCTTGGGATCTGTAAAAGGAGCTGGAGAAGGGAATGGCAAACCAGTATTTTTGCCAAGAAGACCCCAAATTGGGGTTTGGATTTCAACCTGAGGAGTTGGATAGGACTGAAAAATGACTGAACAATAATGAATATTATATTAAGAAGGGGCATGGTGTCATGGCAAGAATATCAGCCTTGAAGTCAGGAAGATCTGGGTTCAAGCCCTGCCTCTGAAACATACTAGCTGAATGGCTATAGTAAGCCATTTAACTCTTAAGACAAAAGGTAACAAACATTTATATAACACCAACTATGCACCAGAAATTGTGCTAGGCACTTTACAAATCTTTCATTTTTTTCCCTTACAGCTCTGTAAGGTAGGTGCTGTAATTAGCTACATTTTACATTTGAGAAAACTGAGGCAGGAAGGGATTATGCTCTGCCCAGGGTCACATAGCTAGTAAGAGTCTGAGACCAGATTTGAACTCGAAGTGTTTCTAACTCAGGACCACTGCTTCATCCACTGTGCAACCTTGCTGCCTCAGACAACTCTCTAAGACTGTTAAAAATTAGTTTCCAGTTTACATTGGTGGAGGGAGTTTCACAATACAGATTTCCTATACCAATAACATCATAGATCTGTACCAAACCTATCCACTAAAAGGATACAACCCTACTCATTTTACTTAAAAGGAAACAGGTACAAATAGTTAAATGATTTGCCAAAGTCCATGTAGCCTTTTAGAAGCAGAGTGAGAAATAGAGCCCAAGATATCTTGAATTCTAGTCTCCTATACCATGATCCTTCTTGTAATTGTTTAATCTCCTTCACTAAACCATTTTTGGCTTAAAGCACTTCTGACTGTGAAGTTCTATTATATATGTCTAATTTGGTTACTTTCTGTTATAATTAAGAGAAATACTGTGTACACACTTTCAGGAGAAATATGATTGCTACTTAAAGACATGGCAGAGAAAGAATCTACGATTCTACAAGCTTTCCCTATGAGAGGGAAAATTCTACATGCTGCAAGGTCAGAGTCATTGATCCAGGAAGGAGAAGAAATTCAATTGTAGTCTGCCTCTTACATATTTTAGGGAGTTAAGCTAAATTTTTAAAAATTGGAATCATTTTTGAAGGTGCAGAATAGACTTGAAAATACAAATTTGAATACTTGATTTTTGCCTTAAAGAATGGACGGTAGTATCAAAATAAAAATTATCAAAACATACAAATCATGTATATACTCAAAAAACTGAAATGCTGTATATGAATACAGATTTAACACACAAATGGTACTGCTAATCACTTGCCTGATTCTATTCTCCGTGAAACATCTGATCCTGACAAGTCCCATTGCACACGGAGGAGAAGAGTCAAGAAAAATACCAGGGGCTGTACTATTCTCATGGACGGGCAAACTTCTGTTTCTGAATTGCAGACCTCAAGGTGCTCGTCCTTGCTCTGGCTCCTTCTAGACCTCTGCCTCATCAGAGTTCTTAATAGTAGCCACGCGTCCCCTCTAGCGCCCTCCTCTGGTGAGTTTGGCCTCAGACCTCCATTTGAGGAAGCACTCACACCATCTACGCTCGCTCCCAGTCTGGTTCAGCTAATGACTGCCAGGACTCCTCCTGGACCTTGTCCCTGCAGAAGTACCTACATGTACCACCACTCTTGCAACTCCCTGACATTCTGGGATCCTGTAAACACGTGCTCTCACTAGTCCTTGTATGTTACGGTAATAACTAAGGACGTCCAATCAAGCTTTACTTGGGCATAGTTTACTCTGACTTGGATTGGCACAACAGTTTTGTTTGTAGTCTGGATATGGCCGGTAGGGATGTTTCTAATTTGAGGGATTTGTATTTCAAAAGCAGGTGATGTAAAGAAAAAAGAAAGATTGACAGGCTTAGGCAGAACTTGGATACCTGAAGAATTAAAACACCCCCAAATCCTTTTCTCTTATTTATCTTGAAAATTCAGGCTAAAGAGGGGCTTTTCTCTTCCTCTCCTTCCTTCAAATCATTTGTTTAGTATTTCTCTTAAAAACTGAGTCATTATTTATCCCTAAAACACTATTCTGAGTCTGGTTAAATATGAACTTCCAGGAGAATATGTATATACATAT
>JAQQSU010012980.1:0-11781 GCA_028627135.1 Pseudochirops cupreus | reverse complement strand
CACTGTAGGAAGATTTGTCATAGAAGAGATTACTTTCAGTTAGAGAAATCAGGGAGGATTATTGGAGGAGGTGGAATATGACCTGGGCTTTTTAGAAAGAGAAAGAGTTTAACAGATGGAGATTAGGAGGGAATGATTTCTGGACATAAGAAATGACATGAGAAAATGCATTGAAGTGGAAAGTTGCAAGTGACAGAGTATTAAAAGGAGATGAAAAAAATGCTATGAAAATTGAATGAGGTTGATGGGCTTGCATATTAAATTGACCTTGTCTCATATATATATTTTGTGTGTATCCCTTACAAATACTTGTATTTCTCTTCCATTAGTGACTCTTTTTTTTTTCATTCTGATGCATCTGTAGATATCATAATTATATTTTTAGATTCAATTTAATATAATAACAATCAAACCTCCCATGAAAGTTTGTGTATGTATTTTTGGAACTGATACATTCCTGACTTTGGGGCTTACATATACACATCTGAGAGATGGGAGAAGTACTAGATACCATGATATTAAAAACAACAAAAGTATTGGGCCAATAATTTTTTTTTTACCAATTTTGTGCCCATTGTGAACTATTATTATTACTAATTGTACTATATACATGTTAGTATTAATTATGATATTTTATAATAACAGCATTGTGTAGTGGATTAAAAAAAAACTAGCATTAGTGTTAGAAAGAACTAGGTTTTAGTTGTGCTCTGACATATATAAGCTGGGTGATGCTGAATAAGTTGTATAGTATCTCAGTGCCCTAGAAAACTCTGATTTTAAGTTGAGATGCTTATCAGATAGAAACAATTTCTCATCAGGAACTTCCTAAGACAATTAAATAACAACATTAGTCCAACATGTCTATATATAAAGATATATATTATCCTTACTCATCCTTCATTTTCAAAGAGGACCAATGACATTATGAGGGTGATTTCATGACTTGCATGTGAATTAGAGTTAAGTAAGGCAGGGCTAAGCAAAGTCATCACCCTTTCTCTTCCTGAGTGATCACAACTCAGTGGCAAGATAAAAATCATGAGGTCTCACAGTGACCTAGAATCCAGTGGGTAACCTTGGTGTCTTCAATGCCTGACCAAGATCCAAGCACCTCACAGCACTAGCTTCGGCTGCCTTCATGGGCATTGGAACAATTTTTTCTCATCCTTCCTTTCTGCCAGGGGAAATCTTTACATACTTGGGGTAGACATCTCCCTAATTCACCAATGGTGCTGAACACTGTCAGTTATCTTCAACCTGATTCAACACATCTGCCACAACAGTTTTACTGGAGTTTGGCTGTTGTACATGGCAACATGTTGTGGTTTCTTGGAACCACAGCTGAGATGTGGGGTAAGAGGTAGACACTTGTGTAATATGTGTGTGTGTGTGTGTGTGTACACATATACATACACAAAGACATATATACATGTATATATATATATATGCATATTTTAGTTTAAAACTACACTGAATTTTAGAAAACACTCTACATATATATTTTTAAGTAAAATAAAGAAGATGAGAATGTTTGTTAATGACCACATACCATGGAAATTGCTTTATTTAAATACATTTTCAAAATTCATTTTTTTCTTTCATTGGCTATCCTCAAAACAAAGTGTAGGAAAAAAGAAGAAAATGAGAATTTTAATTAGTTGAGTTTTTGTTAATCTAGGATATGCTTCTATTATTGAATAGTCAGTGAACCCAGGCAATGAGTTTTTTTTACTTATCACATCAGCATTGATCTGTTCTGTCAAGTATTTTCTAGGTATTTATTTCCTAGTTATCTTTCTGTCCTATTTTTAGTCAAATTAGACAAAGTAGACACCACCTCCATCATCAAGAATGTGGTGGCATATTGTCAATTAGATATCAATCTACTACCAGCTGCATTCTGATTTGCATCAATGCATTTACTATCACCTTTTAAAATTTATACATATAGTGGTTTTCTTTTGACCTGATAAAGATCACACTACATATAAGCCTCTGGGACTGAAAAGACTAGTGGAAACTTGAAACTTGAAAGGTCATATCTAATGGCACTTTGAGACAAAAAATGGCCAATTTTCACTAATTAAAATATTTCCCATCTTATCAAAAAAGAGCTGCAGTTTGGAAATTCTCTAGGAGTTATGTTCCCACCCTCTACCCAGGGTATTCAGTCATTTTGTAATATTGAAGATGATTCACACACACACACACATTAATATATATTCACAAATGTATGTGAGCACATGATGTACACACACAATATTTAGCATATAAAAATAGGAACGATTATGTACAGAATCAGATACTTCTGATTTAAAAGAAAACAGCAGGCATGTGATTCCAAGAAGACAGTTGACTAAGGAGACAAATGTACTCATTAGGCTAGATATCTTTCCCCATGTGTAGAGGAAAGGCCTCAGAGAAAGTTTAAGTACCATTCACAAAAGCGTATACTTCATTAGGGTCAAAGTTGAAACTAGAATCCAGTTCTTATTTTGAGTCAGGGTTTTTGTTGTCATTTTATTTTTTCTAAAACAGCACATGAGGAAAAAACAACTCATTTGTACTGCATAATGACTTAGTGGATATCCCCTAAATTTGAGAGGAAACTTGTCCTCAAATTTCTCCTCCATCATCTATTACTTGGGCAATGTTAGATCATTCATCTTGCTTCCATGATCTTTAGTGAACTCACCTGTAAAGTAAAGTAAGATCAAATCAACAAACATTTATTAAGTGTCTACTAACTACCAGGTAGTATAATAAGCACTGGGGAAACAAAGAAAGGAAAAAGAAACTAGCAAAAAACAAAGCAAAAACCTATAAATAGTCACTCCTCTCAAGGAGCTCACAGTTTAGTAGAGAAGCCGTTCCTTTTTCTTGTACCTCATGGAAATATATTGAGGATTACTTGAGATAGTGTAATGGTAATTAATTTAAATTTCAAGACCCTTTTTTTATGTCAAGTAAGCAGGAACTTAGCCCTTAGTCAAACCTCTGTGAAAGAGGCAGAGGGTGTGAAATCTGGCTCCTGCTGCTGACATAACAGCAAGGGTTTGGCTGAAACAGGAAGCCAATGCTGTGTGTGTGTGTGTGTGTGTGTGTGTGTGTGTGTGTGTGTGTGTATACATATATCTCTATCTATCTATCTATCTATCTATCTATCTATATGTATATATCTATATCTATCTATCTATCTATCTATCTATCTATCTATTTATCTATCTATCTATCTATATATATGTATGTATATATATATATAAGACAAGCCCCAGAGAGTCAGATTCAGAATTTTTCTCCTGGCAGGCTCCTTGTGAAAGAAGCAGAATTTTTCCTCTGGCAAGCTACTGGTGGAATAATCATGGAGACTGAAGCCAACTGAGAGAGAGAGAGAGAAAGAGAGAGAGAGAGAGAGAGAGAGAGAGAGAGAGAGAGAGTGTTTCTCTTGGTAGCCTCTGGAAGGTGGGCTGTTACTACTGGACTGAAAACTGAGTTGGAGGTTTTTTTTGAGACCAGAATCTGGTGAAGGCTGGAGTTGCTGCTGAGAATGCTGCCTGGAAGGCCAAAGTTGTTGCTGCTGCCAGATTTCTTCTGAGTCCCAGGGTAAACCGAACTTCTAGAGGACTGAAGAAGCATGACCAGGATGCTAGCATTTTGTTTGTTTGTGGCTTGGTTGATCCTTGAGTTCTCAGCAACAGAAATTGTGAAGGTTTTGAGATACGTTGGACATGGTAAATTTCAACGTGTAGCAGGAACTGCCTGGAGGACTGGAGAAGGACCTGGGAGCTGTCTGTCTCTGAATCCAGGGGACTATTTGGTAGACTCAGGTAGGAGCTTGGACAATGGAAGGAGATGTGGGGAATCTGAAAGACCACCCCAGGTCAAGATGAAGAAAAGGCCTCTCCTTGGGTATTGAATGCTGAGATGAAATTGACGTTTACTAGACACCAAGGGGTAGAGGGTTTGTGTAATTTTATAATGATTGTATATAGTGATTAAGGATACTTAGTAACTGATTGCTAGATAAGTGATTGATTAAGTTAATCTATGATTATCCCTTGAGTGGAAGATTGACTATTGTATTGTGAGATGACTGAATGACTAAGTAAGGAGGCAAACCTCCTTAGGGATACCAGATGATTGTTCTTTTTTTCTTTCTTCCAAATACTGTGACCACTTTAGTGAAAACTATGTGGCTATTTTTATGACAAACTGTTGTGAACACTATATTGTGATTTCCTGTGGTAAGATGTAATGTTGTGAATATTATATTGTGATTTTTTTTTTGCGAATGTTTTGCTTGATTTGTTATGGAATAAATGGAGTATTCACTATACTGTGTAATCAGAACCTTAAAAGCTTTTCATAGTAGCATTGTTTTGGGAAGCTTCTCATGCATGGCGTTATAGATAGTATACATATTGTCAACTTGGAAACTTGCAAAGGATTCATAAATTTAAGTTGCTATTAATTCTATAATCTTTCCATGAACATGTCCTAGATCTTTAATTATTTTACTCAATAAACCAAATTCTCATCATGGAAGAATTATCTAATATCATTTCTATAGTTTTGAAAGTAACATCAACATTTCAGGAACAATACAATAGCATTGTATTGTATTTAAAATAAAAATGGATCATTTTGGTATTCAGAGGAATACCTCAAACTTTCCTCTATTTTTCTAGGAAGGTCTCAGTTGCTTACAAAGGTACATAATTTAAAACCAAAGAGTAGTTAAAACACTGGGGTAATTAGTCAATTTAGTGAATAATTAACCTTGAAACTACATTGCAAATTACTCATTCTAGTATGGAAAGTGAACAGATTTGAAGATTTTATAAAAAATATAGTAGGGTCTTAGTTTCTTTCTGGAGAAACAGTTCATTACCAGCACCTAGGCCACATTCAAAGACTGCTGGCTATTCCTCTGAGCCCTTTTTTTTAATTGAGCAAACTTCTTTAACAATGAATAAAAAAACTACCAACTAAATAAATGTTAAAATGTACCTCATTTTTTGTAAATATTAAAAGTTCTACAATATTTTCTCATTAATTCTTTTTTTTTTTGCCAGCATCAATTTTTGTACTAAAAGGGAATGAAGCATATATTAAGTGCATATTAAGGTGACAGCTACTCTGCTGAGCACTTTGTCTGTATTACTTTATTTGTTCTGTACTATCCTCTATGAGGAACTTCCCATTATTAGCCCCATATTACAATTGGGGAAACAGACATACAGAGCTTAAGTGAATTGTTCCATCTCATAAAATGAGTAAGTATCTGAGGTCTAATTTGAGCTCAAGTTTTCCTGACACCAGGCAGAACACTCTAAACAATGTTCTACCTAACTGCCTCCAACATATATTATCATATTTTTGTCCTTTAAGTTTATCAGGTGAATTCAGTGCTACCTCCTACGTCAGTCCTCCTAAACCCAGGAGAGTAACCTTGCTCTCTAGACCATTTGAGGACTGATTTCTGGTCCTGTCTACAATTTGGAATGATCAGTCAATTAGAGTACACTTCTCCATGCTTCCTCTCCAACTATGGAAAGATTTGCCACTTGCTTTTCACAAATATCTTCCTGGATTCTTGTCTACTTGCAATAAATACTTAATTTCCTACCCATTTTCTTCTGTACAATTAAAGACAATTTCCTTGTCTCTTCCCTTTACTCATATCACTTTTAGTTGATCCCTCTAGCATCCTTTGGTAACATGATAAAAATTATTGACATTCATAGAGACTTTTATAGGTTTTGCAAAACACTTTATAAATATTTTCTAAATTAAGCTTCAAAACAAGTATGATGCAAATGCTAGAATTATAGTCCTTTTTTAAAGATTGGAAAACTGAGACTTAAATACATTAGGAGGCATTGAACTTTACCTCTTTCTCAGCTGGTAAATATCTGAAGAAGGAGTAAAGTTCAGTGCTTCCAGATTCCATGCCCAGTGTTATATCTTCTATGAAGGGAGAGAGAAGCAGCATTTATTGTGTCTAGCATGTCTACTATGTGTCCGGCACCTTACTAATAGTATCACATTAGATCCTTAGAATGATCCGCTAAGGTGGGTTTTATTATTATCTCCATTTTGCAATTTAGGAAACAAAGATATTGGTCCTCTTCAAGAAATAAGGATGAACAACAACAATAAGAATTTAGTGACTTGTGCAGAGTTACACATCTTGTGTTTGCCTGAAACTTGACTTGATCTCAGGTCTTCCTGACTCTAGGGCCAATGCTCTATCCACTGCATCACCTATCACCCTACGACATGCTGTCCCTAACTCAAATTCCCCTGCCAGTGACCCCTTTCTTTAGAATATTAAATAAATAAACCAGCCTTTGGCAACCCAGGCTGCTTAATAACATGAAACAATACATTATCAGAGTGAAATGAAAATTAATTTCCAAAGAGAGAAGAAGAAAAGGGAAAGCAAAGTGAGAACTACAGGATAAGTGACAGCTGAAATACAGGTAGAGGGAAAAAACTAACATAAAAATGTTATAAATAAAAAAAACTAACAAAAAAAAAATGGATTCTGGTCTTCCTATTGTTTTTATGCACCTGAGAATCATATCCATCTATGAAAGGTTCCTGCAACATGAAAGAACAAGTTAATCAAGATTTCCATTAAATGTGCCATGGCTAGTGATGCCAACTAGAAATCTGGGAAATGTACCCATTGGTCAGTCTGGCACTACCATCTTTAAACACTCAAGTTGTGAAAATAGTCATAATAACAGAGATTATACAGAAGTATTTGTCCTCACTGATAATGAAACACTACCTCCCAATGTCAAAACTATAATCTCGTAGTCTTCAGGGGAAAGAAGACTGTTCACATACAGTCCTTTTAGGTCTGCCCTTAGCTGGTATGCATGCAATATTCCCACTTGATCTGATAAGTTGAGCCTAAACCTGTTTTCTTAGTCATCACTCTGCCTAGGGATATTGTTCTGGTAATCACTTAGATCATTAATTTAACAATGGTATTCTAGTATGCACTTCATCAAAATAAGGTCCATTCTACACTGCACAGAGGCTCAAGATGAGGCCCTTTCTACACTGCACAAAGGCTCACAGGTAAGTCTTCAATGAGTGATGAACTTTTTTTCCCTTTCAGAGCTTCATCTTGTCCTGCTGGTGATTCAGTTTAGGAGAGTGTCAATAATAATGATGCTAAACTCTGGTAGAATCACTTATGGTTCATCCCAACTCTATTGTTCTTGAAAACCCATTAGAGAGAAGGGGGATTACTTTTCCATAAAGCAGTGTCAGTCAGTAGTAATATTTTAAGGGTTATATACTTTATATCAACATTAATTAGAAGTACAGAAACATTTCCAAGAGGAAAGAGGTAAATTCCTTAATCTGGTATTGTCTTCAAACTGGGCTTGTTCAGCTGACTTTTAATTTGGAATGCAAGGCAGAAATAAAAAATAGCATCTTGTCGCACAGCTACAGATAAATGACTATAAACCTGGGCCTCATTGCCCTGGGACTTTCCTCTCCTTTATTTCAATGACCTTCTGGGATAATTATGGTCACCATTTACAGACTTTATCGATTAAGTAATTAATAAATGATGATAAACCCAGGCAGTCTCAGGAGCATACGATGCAGTCCGGTATAGCAGGTGGTGAATACTAACCTTCCACCTGCTTAATAGCCCAGTCATAGAGGAATAAGGGCAGCATAAGAATTTTAATGTTTCGAGTTGTGTTGAGGAAATTTTTAAAAAGCAAGCACCTCGATGGATTTCATGAGCCTTTATTTCACAATATTTTGACTCCAAGGACCAATACGGCAAATTCAATACGTCTAAATTTAGATAAATAAAAAAAGTTAAGTTGATGCTCTCTCTCCCTGTTTCTTTGTTTACCTTTCTACCTACATCTGTCTCTCTTTCTTTCTGCCTCCACCTCTGCCTACCTTCTATCTCTCTCTCTCTTTTTTTTCCCTGTTAATATTGTCTGTGCATTTCTGTTTCTTTCTCTATCTTGGTTTGTCTTTACCTCTCTCTCAACACCAACACACATGACATCAAGTTCAATTCAACAGTTATTTACAAAATGTGTACTACTATATACAAAGAATGATGCTAGAATCTGAACTTCCAAAGGCCAAAGAAAATCAATCCTTGCTTTCAAGGAGTTTTTGTTCTACTAGGGAGTGTGTGAATGTGTATAATGGATATAAAACCCTTATCAGCAATGAAAAGATAAATATGAAATATTTTCAGGAGGGGAAAGTATTAACTACTGGTGAGACCAGGTAACCCTTTGTTAGGAGGTAATGCAGAGGTACAATCTTTAAGGGATTCTTAGAATTTGAATACATGTCAGGTTTAGGATATTGGAAGTACTGTGAACTTTCTTAATTGTTATCCAATTCTCTTCCTATTCAATCTTAGGCCTAGTCTATAGTCCATCTGCATCACTTATTTTAGATAGGTAGATAGAAGTATAGACAGACAGAAAGACAGACAGACAGACAGATAGATAGATAGATAGATAGATAGATAGATAGATAGATAGATAAAGACCGAGAGACCCAGGCAGATAGAAAGACACAGAGCGAGACAGACAGAGACAGTTAGACAGAGACACACAGACAGAGGCAGAGACAGAAAGAGAGGGACAGAGGGACAGAAACAGAGACAGAGACAGAGAGACAGACAGAGACACAGAGAAACAGAAAGAGAGAAAGACAGAGTAAAAGAGAGACTCTGCAAAGACATGGAAATAGGGGTGAGAAAGGAGGTGGAATACTATGAATGATTATAACACTTTCCCTGGAATGCAAAGTTCATGAAGGAGAATAATATAAAATATGTCCCAAAAGATAGATTAGAGTCAGACTGTGAAAGACTTAAAGAGCATCAAATAGAAGTGCACTATTTTATCCTGGAGGCAAGAGAAATCAAATCAAGGCTTGAGCAGAGAATAACATGGTCACAGTTATGCTTGGAGAAGAAAGGAAAAAAGTTACAAACGAGGACAGCACACACAAGCAAAGGCAGGATGTTTAGTGATCATTTATTATTATCACTGGGTATCATACTGAAGAGAATTGAAAAAAAGCACGGTCTACACTCTAAACACTTACAATGTAGCACAAATGTTATTTAAAGAAAGATATTTCCTCTAGATGTTAGTAGATAGTAGGAGAGTGTCTCTCCATCTTCCACCCTGAACTAAATTCGTCCCATTATTTGGCAATACTGTTGCCTAGTTGTTTGTTTGGTTTTTTTGTTTTGTTTTTTGTGTGTATGTGTGTGTGTGTGTGTATGTGCATATATTAACTGCATTTTGATAACATAAGAACTCTACAGTTTCATCATTATAAGTCTTGTCTCCAGTGAAGGTTACAACCTTTTAATATGTTTTAATCTCTGTGATTCTTTCTCATAATTCTTCCCCATTGGATGCACCCAAGTTACCAGAGGCCCCCATTTGGTTCTTGCAATAACTTGGTTGTACCAGTTTAGCACTTGGACTGTTCATCTGGTGTCTTTCTTATTAAGTGACTGTATACCATTTATTCCGCACAAGTCAACATCGATATTATGTTGCACCCTATTTATTATTAGGTCCCCTTTTGAACCATAGGGTCCTTTGAAGCACCTGTAATTTTGATTATTTTTAGATCACAATGTTCTATAATCACAGCCATTTATCATTTCAGGGGGAAATGATAAATTTTAATTTTGAATTAAAGACATGGGCTTTGGTAGCAGACAGAAGCTTGAGAACATGGGGAATACCACATACTTTCCCAAATGGTATCTGATTCTTCTTTTTCTACTAAGTCCTAGGCCTAATTCATAGTCAATCTGTATCACCAATTCAAGATACAAGGACAAAAGAAGAAAGAGAGAGAGACAGACAGACAGAGAGGAGAGAGAGGAGAAAGAGAGAGGGTAAGAGATGGACAGGGGAAAACGAGGGAGGAAAGGAAGGAAAAGATAGTCAGGTTGCATAGAAATATTACCAGGTACTTAAAATGTGTGTGTATGTGTATACATATATATATATGTATATATATATATATGTATATGTATATATATATATATATATATATATATCATAATAATAACCAGTTTTTACACAGTGCTTTCAAAGCTCTTTAGAAATACTTCATCTCAGGATAGAAAAAAACTGAGTCAAAGAGAGGTTAAGTGACTTGATTAGAGTGACGCAGCTAGCAATTGTCTAAGATTAGATTTGAACTTAGATGTTGATTTCAGAATAAGTGTTCTATTCACTGTCCTATGTAACTTAAACTTAACCTGTATTTTGGTTAATAGAATCATCACAGGAAAACACTAACTTATTCTGGCTCCCTACTGTGGTTTAAACATAAAGTTCAAACATAAAAATTAAATTTTAAAATCCTATCACTAATCCTTAATCCTTTATAGTATATGTAACGACTGAAGGAAAACAGAAAATTTCTCTATCTTAAATGACTTCACTTCAAAACAACATTGCAAACAGACCATAAATAATAAACATACTAATTGCTCTTCCCTGATATAGACAGTAGACAGTGCTCTATTATTAGTTATTACATATATGCACACAACTAAACAAAATGATAAAATACCAATTTGTATAGCATACCTGTGGTGACATTTCTTTTGACAGCTTAATGGTTTGTCTATTTAAAGGTACTTACAGAATATAAAAGGGCATTAGAAAAATAATTAACTTTGGAGAAAGCATGAGTATAATATATAAGACTCAGAAGATTGTAGCTTTGATGTGTTAATATCATTTAACAAAACCAATCACTATCAGCTTAATTAACATTTCATTGAGACAAGAATTGTCAATACCAGTTACATACATAACTTTCATACATTCATTTACACAACACCCAAAAATATATAATTATGGAGGTCATTCTATAGACAATTCCTTTTGATAGGAAGTAGAAGAGATACGAAGTTAAATATAACATTGATTGTCCTCCAGTAGTTTACAATGTAAAGATTGCTCATAGTCACTAGACATGACATGTATTAACTTCCTCTTTCAGTGCACATGCTTTCACATCAGTATTTTAACTTGTAATATTTTGTTTTATGAAATATAAAACATGGAATTAAAATATAATTTAAGATACCAGTCTGTATCAGTTAAACATCTGGAATTTAATCTGATGGAATCCACAAAAGGAAAAGGAAGTTGCAGAAAGTGACAATGATTAAGTAAATATTTTGTTTTTAGGAGCATCTAGGTAGCCCAGGGAATAGCAGCCAAGTCTGAAGTCAGGAAGACCTGAATTAAAATTGGTTGTCCAATGCTGAATAGCTGTGTGACCCTGGGCAAGTCACTTAACCTTGTTGAGCTCAGTTACTTCATTTTGTAAAATGAGGTAGAGGAGGAAATAGCAAAGCACTTCAGTATCTTTGCCAGGGAAAATCCAAGTGGCATCTCAAAGGGTGAGATATAATTGAAAAACAACTGAAAACTTTATTTTAAGAGTATTTTCTGCCTTTGAAATTCTTGGTGTATCTAATATTTTACTTCTGCTATCTATTTGGATGCAGAATCTTTCATATCTGTTAATATGTTCTGTCAAGCCATTTGATCAAATTTTGGGAAAAGAGAATATTAAAGTATTAGGAAGAATTGACTGCAAAACCATAAACATCTAGTTAATTCTTAGTGTTATTTTTTATTCTCTCTCTCTCTTCCTGAAACTGCTAGAATTAAAGATCTTAAATTTATTAATGAACTTTGGCGTTATATAAATATA
>JAQQSU010012979.1:0-11781 GCA_028627135.1 Pseudochirops cupreus | reverse complement strand
CCAATCTAGTATTCTTTTCCACTATATCATACTGCAACTCCTGTCCTTGGTAGTAAAGTTTTAGAAAGTTAAAATTTGAATCCAGTCTAGCAACTCCAAATCCTATATTTTGCCCTATATTAAATTGCCTAAAACTTGTGATTTCACAATACTCTTCTCCCTCAGACTGCTTTCATTTGTGGGGTTATTGTCATCTATTTGGATTTATAACTTAAGAATTCAATTTATATCCTTGTTTTGAATGGGAAATAAAAGATTTTGCTTCTCTCTCTTTATTTAACTTTGGCACATGTACAACTTTGAGCAAGTAATATACATTTTTGTATTTAATTTCCTCATCTATAAAATGAAGAGGCTAGGATGGATGATCTAAAAGGTAGCTTATGACTGCATCTGAGATCAGTTCAACCCCATTTCTGACCATATATATCTTCTAAGACTTTTCCTATGTCCCTTAATCTAAAAAAAAAACAGGAAAGGTAAAACATGTCATTCTATTTATATCCATTCCTTGTCTCTCCTTTGCTCTTTGGGTCACCTCAACTTTTCTTAGAGATTGTCATATGGGGAAACACAAATAATATAGAATTAGCATAAAATGTAACAATTCTGTAGTCACTGTGTCTAGTATGAAGACAATGCAAGTTTGCACACACAAAAAAATGGTTGGGGCAGTTCTTGATTTCTTTCACTTTGAGAGCAGAAGGTCACATAGTTCAGGATGAAAAAAAATATATATATATATATATATACATCTACCCTTGTCTTTGTACTTTCTGGTACTGTCCAAAAACAGTTGCTAAAACATTGTGGGTACGCAGACATAATTGTCATAAATTTCTATGTTCTTAAATTTCCTTTCAGGAATTATGCTGTGACCAAGTTCCATTTTTTTCTTTTGCTTTTTGTAGGGCAGTTGGGGTTAAGCAACTTGTGCAAGGTTGCATGGCTAGTAAGTGTTAAGTTAAGTGTCTGAGGCCGAATTTGAACTCAGGTCCTCCTGACTTCAGGGCAAGTGCTCTATACACTGCGCCGCCTAACTGTCACAAGTTGGTTGTTCCATTTTGAAGATCCACTGAAAACAAAGTGAATTGTTACATAATAGAGACCCCAGACTGCAGAGATGAATCATTTGTTTCAAAAATGGCATTTTGTACAATGTATCGTACAGAACAGAAGGTAGAATGTTTGAATGTAGTCTACAAAATAGATCATTGAAGTGTCTCAAAAACTCATCCGCCATAAATGCAATCATATGTCTAATTATCTTGACAAAACTGACTGTCAATTTAAACTCAATATAAGGAACATAAGCTGACTGTAAAAACAAAGTATCCCTTAAAGAGGTCTTCACAAATGAGATATCCATGACTATTATAGCTGAGAAAAAGATAAAAGAGAAAATGTAGTTATTACAGAAAGAATGTATGAGAAAGGAAACCATTTTGGCATCATTTTCAACCCCAGACCATGACTTCTAGTTTATGAGAACCAATAGGACAGAGATAATTGAGTTACTTAATACCTGGAACCTATTATGCCATAGTATTCTAATTAGAGTTAATTCTGCTAGTGTTCACTAAATGCCTGCAATGGGCTACAACAAAAAATGTAAATAGTCCTGCTCTCAACAAGTTTGCATTCTAATCAAGATGAAGAATGTGTAAACAGATTTAAAAAATACAAAACATATACAAATTGAAGACAAAGTAATTTCTGGGATGTGGGTATCAAGGCAGGTATCACATTTGTTGTTGTTCAGTAACATCTGACTCTTCATGACCCCATTTTGTAGCAAAGATACTGGAGTGGTTGCCCATTTCCTTCTCCAGATCATTTTACAGATGAGGAACTGAGGCAATATGAATAAGTGACTTGCCCAGGGTCACATAGCTAATAAATATCTGAAGCCAAACTTGAACTCATAAAGAAAAGTCCTCCTAACTTCAGGTCCAGTAGTCTATTTACTCTACCAACTAGTTGTCCAAGGAATTATAAAGGGGTAGAAATTAAACTAAACCTTGAATTGGAGTTAGATATGCTGGGAGGCAAAGGTAAAGAAAGAGGGGAGGAGGTATGTGGGATAACCCAGTATAAAGTCATGGAAGTATAAGATCATAGGATTTATAGTTGGGAGAGGTCTTAAGAAACAAAATCTACTCCCTCTCATTTTATAAATGAGAAAATGAAGACTTGAATAGATCAAACGATTTGGCAGAAGGAAAGCTGAGTTTCAAATTCATAACCTCTGATTCCTTGATCCAGTGCTTTTCTGCTATGCTGGACTTGGAACAAATGACTGGTTTATATTTTTTAATAAGACACACTATGTCACATCAAAGTAGTATGGATATACCTTTAGATCTATATCTCTATGTAAGTAGATATAGATATAATCTTATATAGTCTTTAATGTTTGCAAAGAACTTTACATATGCCATCCTATTTGATCTTCACAACAGTCCCATGAAGTAGTTGCTTTATTATCTCAATTTTACAATTGTAGAAACTAAAGAAAATAGATGTTAAGTGACCTGCCCAGGGTCACACTGCTAGTAATTATCTGAGGCCACATTTGAACTTGTCTTCCTGACTCCAGGTACCCTAGCCATTGTGCCAACTAACTGCAAGGTATGAAGAAAAAAGTTTTGAGAGATTCTATAATAGTCAATCTTTTCCAAATTGCTAATGTTCTGGGGCAGCTAGAATGTCAAGTTAAGTTTTAGTTACTTCCTCTTCCTAACCTGACTAAAGTCCTGCCTGAGACATACAGA
Organism: Pseudochirops cupreus; assembly: GCA_028627135.1. Taxonomy (NCBI): domain Eukaryota; kingdom Metazoa; phylum Chordata; class Mammalia; order Diprotodontia; family Pseudocheiridae; genus Pseudochirops; species Pseudochirops cupreus. The sequence continues at coordinate 9,007 of JAQQSU010012979.1, read as the reverse complement.
ATAACTATGAGTAAATCAGTTAACTTCTGTCTGCCTCAGTTTCCTCATCAATAGGCATGTCTCAGTGTTGATAAAATGAGGTAAAATGTGTAAGATATTTCAAGATCCTTCAAGTGCTTTATAAATGCTAGCTAGAAGTTATTTTAGATTCAATTAAGTCTTAGGATATTTTCTAAATGTGATAATATCAGTAGGAAGTAGGGCAAGTTTATTTATTGTAACACATTTTTAATCTTGCAATGCATCAGAAATATATTGACAGTAAGAACTGAAAATGTAGAATTCCAAAAGACAAATCTTACTCAACCCCCTGCTATAATACCCTTGATGGTATTAAATGCAAAAAAGACTTAAAATTTCCTTTATTGATCTTAAGAGACTATGTCATGACTGCATCGCTGGTAATGAATTCTATCAGGGTTTCCATGCTTGTGAAATTCTATTTCTGAATTCGATACAATTGAAATCATTCATAGCTAATCCAAAGAAAGATAAATCAGCAATGCCAATATTTGAGATATATGATTGACATTTACTCCAATTGTCAAAATAAGCTAGGTTTTTCTGTCTTAAGTTCTCCTGTAACAGAATTGACGTGAATCCTAGAAATACACATGTAAATTTGGCTCAGGATTTTGGGACCAAAATATTTTTCCAACAACAATTATTTCAAAAAATATTTTATTCCAAATCCAAAACTCACAAGCAGTATTTCAGTAACACAAATTCTAGCAGAAAAATAGTGATAGCCATATTTCTCTATAGGCTTTCTGTATGCACTCCCATCCCCATTAATAATCCAAATGTGACATATATTTAAAATAATATGTTATTTTAAGATTTGATAGCACCATTCAAACAGTGAGAAACCTTGAATCTCTCTAGCTGCAGGTAATACAGATATTTCCTTTCATGGTGCTGGCAGGTACTGTATATATTAGCACATTTTGACATCTTTCTTCTACAGCCTTATGAATCAATCAAGTTGCATGAAACACTAATCAAAAATTACTCTGATCTGTTAATGGTGGTGTGGAGATAAAATGTGAGTACTAATATATATTCTGTTTTCTGAAAAATCTCATTTTCAAAGGCAGATACACAATACCATTACCTTCAAGAGTGAAGTTAATGTTGGGTAAATTTTGGCCTTAATACCAGTTATTTTAAACTTATTTTATTAACAACAACAACAAACAATGGCAGCTATACCAACAATAACAAGATCCACAAGGTTTATGATTCCCTTCAATGTGTGCTAAACAAAACATGAAAGGCTTTTGACCCTACTGTTATTGTGTTTAGGGGCTATAATACATGGTAGACAAACACACGATGGCTAAAAAACTTATGATTATAAACAGAAAGTAAATCGAGTTTGAAAAATTATATTATTTAAGCAGAAGCAAATATTTGATTGGCTACTTGACCAGCTAGCAAAGAGTTGTGAACATAGAAATGATATTTAACAAAGTGCTGAGAATACAGAAATTTAACTTACCACAGAATCTTACACAAAGTAGGCACTGAATAGTTCTGTTACCTGATTAACCTAGAGGTAATCCTACCTGCTTACAGTAAAGGTTTTCCCTCTTTTTTTTTTTTTTGCTTTTTTGGAGGGGGGAAGGCAGGGCAGTTGGTGTTAAGTGACTTGCCCAAGGTCACATGGCTAGAAAGTCTAAAGTGTCTGAGGCTGGATTTGAACTCAGGTCCTCCTGACTCTAGGGCCAGTGCTCTATTCACTGCTCCACCTACCCATCCCAATGGAGTTTGTTTTATCCCTCTTTTTTTTTATTTGAATGTTTAGGAAGACAGTTTCTCATGATCACCTGTAGAATGACAATAAAGTTTGTCCAAGATAGGTAACCTTGAAATAAAGTGATATGACATGTGAGGGGAAAAATGACAATGATGTTAAAGGACACGTGAATTTTATGCCAGGTTAAAGCAATTTTCTTCAAGATAGTTATTTAAGGATTATCGGTCTCCCAGAAGGATATAGCTCAAAGAACCTAAATACCATAGTGCATGAGAGAATTAAAGAAAATGATCATATCCCTTATTAATTGCCAGATCAAATTTAAAGTCATCTGATATTTGAAGTCCTTCATATCCCCATCTGATATTTGAAATTCCTGTATCTCTACTTTTTAAAAATATTCCATTAGGGGCAGCTAGGTGGCACAGTAAATAGAGCATTGGCCCCAGAGTCAGGAGGACCTGAGTTCAAATCTGGCCTCAGACACTTAACACAAAAACTAGCCATGTGACATTGGGCAAGTCACTTAACCCCAATTGCCCTACCTTCCCCCCTCCAAAAAGCAAAAAAAAAAAAAAAATCCATTAAATATTTCCAAATTATATGAAAAACAATTTTAACAATCATTTAAAATTGTGAATTCCACATTATTTTCTCTCTTCTGCCCTCCTTATTTGAGAAGTCAAGTGATTTTATATCAATTATACATGTGAAGTCATGCAAAATATATTTGCACGTTAGCCATGTTACAAGAGAAAACTGACAAAATAAAACAAGAAAAATAAAAACAAAGAATGTAAAAAAGATATACTTTCATCAGCATTTAGAGTTCATACATTCTCCCTGGAGGTGGACATTATTTTTTCATCATGGGTAATTTGGAATTTAATTGAAAGGAAAAAATGTGAATTGGGCACAAATTAAAAAAAAAATTTTGGAAGAGCTCAAAAAGGATTTACAAAATTAAGTAAGGGCGGCACAGATGAAATTAGGCAAATGAATTAGAGCAAGGCACAAAATATGAAAAGACACAAGATTGGCAAAAGAGGGAAAATAACTGGAAAAAAATAACATCTTAAAGACAGAATTAACAAAAGAGAAAAAGAGGTGCAAAAGTTAACTAAAGATAATAATTCCTTAAAAAGTAGAATAGGGAAAGTAGATGCCAATGACTTTATGAGTCATCAAGAAACACTAAAACAAAATCAAAAAAATGGAAAAAAGTAGAAAAATGTGAAATATCTGATTTAAAAGACAACTTACCTGGAAAATAGATCAAGGAGAGATAATTTAAGAATTATTAGACTACTTGAAAGCCATAATTGAAAAAGAGCCTGGGCATCACATTTAAAGAAATTATCAAGGAAAACTGTCCTATAACCAGAGGGTAAAATAGAAACCAACAGAATTTACCCATCACCTCCCAAAAGAGATTCCAAAATGAAAACTCTCAGAAATATTATAGCCAAATTCTCGAACCCCCAGGTTAAAGAGAAAATCCTTTAAGTAGCCACAAAACAACAGTCCAAGTATTGTGGTACCACAGTCAGGATTACAAAATATTTAGCAGTTTTCACAATAAAGGATCAGAAGACTTTCAAGATGCTGTTCAGGAAGGCAAAGGAACGAGGATTACAACCAAGAATAACTTATTCAGCAAAATTGAGTATAATCCTTTATTGGGAAAAAAATGAACACTTAATGAAAAAGAGAGCCTTCAAGCATTCCTGATGCAAAGACCAAAGCTGAAGAGAATATTTGACTTTCAAATATTAGACTCAAGAGAAGCATAAAAAGGCAAACATAAAATTGAAAGTTTATGGGATTCAATAAGATTAAATTATTTATATTCCTACATGGAAAGATGCCACTTGTAATCCCTAAGAATTTTAGGGGCACAGGTGTGAGTTGACTGTGATGGGATTATTACAAAAAATAAAATTAATGTGTGAGAAAGAGGGATGCACTAGGAGTAGGGGAAAGGGAGAGGAAGCACAGAGAAAATTATCTCACATAAAAGAGATATGAAAAGAACTATTTTTAAAATGGAGGGAAAGATGGGGGTGGCAAATAACACTTGCACCTTATTCTTATCAGAATTAACTCAGAGGGGGAATAACTTGAACACTTAGCTGGGCATAGGAATCTATCTTACCATATATGGAAGTAGGAGGGGAATGGGGTAAGAGAAGGGAAGGGTGAAGAGAGAACTGACTAACAGAGGCAATACTGAAGCAAAATAGACTTTTGAAGAAGGATAGGGAGAGAGACAGAGATGGAAACAGACAGAGACAGAGACAGAAAAGAGATGGAGTGAGAGAATTAAAAGGCAAAAACATAGGAAATACATAGTTATTAATCATAACTGTGAATGTTAATGGGATAAACTCACCCATAAAACAGAAGCAGATATTAGAATGGATTAAAAGTAAAGATCCAACAATATGCTGCTTACAAGAATTACACTTGTAACAGGGACACAGAAAGCAAAAATAAGGGGCTAAAACAGAATCTATTATGCTTCAGCTGAGGTTAAAAGAAAGGCAGAGTAGTAATCATGATGTGAGACAAAACAAAAGCAAATATAGGTTCAATTAAAAGAATTAAGCTGGGAGGTTACATTTTGTTAAAAGGTACCATAGACAATAAAGCAAAAAAAAAAAAAATAGCAATACTAAATATGTACTCACCCAAAGGCATATCCAAATTATTAAAGGAAATCAAGTTCCACAAGGAAACAGAATGTAAAAATTTAATAGTGGGAACCTCAACTCGTTCTTCCCAGAACTAGATAAATCTAACCAAAAATAAACAAGAAGGTAAAGAGATGAATAGAATTTTAGAAAAGTTAGAAAAGATGGACCTCTGAAGAAACTGAATGAGAATAGAAAAGAGTGTATTTTTTCTCACCTTTACATGGCACCTTTAAAAAAATTATATACACATATATGCATATATATGTGTGCGTATACATGCATATATAGTATGCATATATGTATATGTATATAAGCAATAAAAATTTATTTTCAATAAAAGGCCATGGAAACATAGATTAAACATTAAACCAAATAGTCTAATCTTAAAGAATGAGTGGGTCAAAAAACAGATCATAAAACTCATCAATAATTTTATTAAAGAGAATTGCAACAATGATAAACATACAAAAATTATGGGATGCAGCCACAGCACTACTCAGGAGAAATATTATATTTCTAAAAGAATTTCTAAAAGCTTACATTAATAAAATAGAGAAAGAGCAGATCAATGAATTGGGTATGCAAAATTTTCACCCAGTTTCCTGCATGTCTTCAAATTTTGGCTATATTGGTTTTGTTTACAAAAAAAATCTTATGCAATCAAAATTATCTATTTTACTTCATGTGCTCTTCTCTATAATTTTCTTGATCATGAGTTCTTCCCCCCTTGATAGATCTGACAGGTAATTTCTTCCATTCTCCAACTATAGTCAGTACCCTCCTGGACTGCACTCTGATTCTTACCCAGAGAGAGTTCCTTTTCCTCTGACGACAACTACTCTTTGTCATCCTGGAACTGTGACCCAGAACTGAGTGAGGTATGACAAAACTGGCAAAAAAGCATATAATTCTGCAACCAGTGACAGCACAACCCCTAGTAGCCTAGTGTTTAATAAACCTAAAACCCTGGCTACTAGGGTAATTCCTCACTATTTAACTTATCCTCACCTCCAACCCTCAAAACACTATGAAACTTGAATAGCAGTGTAGCAGGGGGAAAAAAAAAAGTTTTAGAGCATGAACTTATAGCATCTATCATGATATGCTCTAAATTAAATGTGTCAAACTCGTATCCCAGGTTTGACAAAACTTCCAAATGTGTTCTGAACCAGATTAAAATGTAATTTTAAAATGTTTAACAAAATAAACAATAAAATGTAATGTAAATTTGTCATCTTTAAGTCAACATGCAGCCCACAGGGATGAATTTCTTTCTGAGTTTGACACCACCACTCTAAACACATACATAGCCAAGACATAAAAGCGTCCATTCTAAACAAAGTAGAGGGACAAGAAATAAATCACCTTTCAGATCTATGATTAGGGGAAGAGATGAAATAAAGAACAGAGAGAATTTTTAAAAATGGGAGAACAGAGAAGATAAAATGCATAATTTTAATGACAAAATTTAAAAGGTGTTGCACAAACAAAAGCAATACAGCTATGATTAGAAGGAAAATAGTAAACTGGGGAAAATTGCAGCATGTCTCTGTGATAAAAAAATGTCATTTCTAAAGTATACTAGATTACTCAGGTTTATAACAACAAGACCCATTCACAATTTGTGAAATGGTCAAAGAATATGAATACAGTTTTCGGTGGGGAAAATCCAAACTATCAAGACCCATATAAAAATCTTCCTATCATTATAGAAATGCAACTTAAAAGGACTTTAACATCTGACCTCACACCCATTAAATTAACAAACTTGAAAAAAAAATGGAAAATGACAAATGTTGGAGGGGTTCCAGGGAAACAGGCACATTAATGCATTCTTGAAGCTGTAAATTTATCCAACCTTTCTAGAAAGCAGTTTGGAACCCTGATCCAAAAGTTAGTAAATTGTGTGTATACTTAACCCATTGACACTACTACTAAGCAAATATCCCAAAAAGTTTAAAAAAAAAAAAAGGAAAAGTCCTTTATGTACAAAAACATTTATAGCAGGTATTATTATTATTATTTTTTTTGTAGTGGAAAAGAATTTGACACTAAAGGACTGACCACCAGTTCAGAAAGGCTAAACAAGCTATGGTCTTTGAGTGCAATTGAATACTATTATGGAATAATGAATGATGGAAGGGACATTTTCAAAGAAACCTGGTGCAACTTGTATAAACCAATGCAAAGTGAATTGAGAAGAAGCAGGATAATAACGTATAACATCAATATTGCTCAAAAGAAACAGCTTTGAAAGACTTTGGAATTCTGGTCAATATAATCATCAATAATAATTGCAGAAGATTAATGAGAAAGAATGATACCCTATTTCTTCACAGAGAAGTGATAGAATAAAGATGAAAAAATGTATTTTTCATGAACAACATGAGAAATTATGTATCTATTTGTATTTTTATAAGCTATTTCACGCCACTAGGAGGGTTAGGTGATAGAAAAACTATATAAATACTTGGTAATTGAAAAGAATTAAGAGAAAATAATAGCAATTTTAATTATATAATTAATATATCAATATACTAAATTATTAACATCTTTATATAGTACTGAGGGGCAACAAAACAAAAAGAAAGTAACAGAAATCCATTAAAATAACTACAAAAATGCATGAAATTTCTTAAAATTCTATCAAGCTCTATGTAAGTAAAAAAGACAACTGTTAATCCTTCTTTAGAATTAAAGGAAGACTTATTTAACTACCAGAAAACATTAATAACCTCTCACTCAATCTCATTCAGCAAAAAGGATATGTGCCTTAAAAAGTCTCACACTAAATCCTCAATTTTTGTGTATGCCTCTGTTGAAGAAAAATACTGATAAGGTCCCTGGTGTCTGTGGTTCTCAAAGTCTTCTATTTTCTATCCTTAAACTGCCTGTCTTTCTAAGGTAGTGCTAATCAGTTGGAAAAAGATAAGTAGAGTTTTGGATTTCCCGATTATAAACTAGCTTTAAAGACTCTGATAGCCCTTTCCTTTCTTATTATGGTTCTATTTAAGTAATCAATAACATGGGAGCTTGGCATAATGAGTTTGACTACTTATCAAAGGAGATTTTATATATATATATATATATATATATATATATATATACTTAAATACTCAATACAACATTTACTTAGCATAGAGTAGATGATCAAGTAAATGGCAAATATTAACCAAAACAATGCTTATTCCTCTTATTATGGCCTTGGGATGTCTCAGATACAGCAGGCATTCTAGGAACTGTACAGTTCAGTTACCTTTTGATCAAGACTAAGGATTGTAACAATGAAAGTTAGTATAAAAGTATAAATAGTACAATATAAAAGTATGACTCTTAGACTCATACTTCCAGCAGAGATAGTAATCAAATAATGATGTAGAATTTCCAAGTCAACACTGAAACTGAGATTAAAGCTCAACTCATGTCAGGGAGTTTGAATTCAGAGATGACTGGTTATGCTTGAGAGATGTGTTCTTTTAGGTCTTGGCTGTTTGGTTACTGATTGGTCCTTCTGACTCCTTCTGTCATAAACTAGCCCATAATGAAGGAGGATGAGATCCAACAGACACACACACTTCTGCCTCCAACCTGAATGTCAGCTCCTCATCTCTTACATCCTGTCACAACTTTCTAGAAAAGCCACCACTCCTGAAACTTGTGGGATAAAAAAGGGCAGATTGAGAAGGATACTATATTTAAATAAAAGAGGGAAATAGTCACTCCTTAGGGCTGGGCAATCCCAATATCATAAAAATTATATTGCCCCAATTAATTCACAAATTAAGTGATATACCAACCAAATTACTGAGAATGAACTTTAGGGAACCAGATAAAGGAAAAATAAAATTCATTTGGGGGAATAAGAGGCAAGGTCTCACCTTATATCGAAGGTGAAACTAGGCCTTCACATCACTTCCTAGCCATCACCATACCATGTTGCCTGTACTCCAGTCACCTTCCGTATCTTCTCCAACAGCACTTCAAACTCTTCCTCTAGAATACTCACTCTACTCTATGATCCTTCCTCCTATCTTTTCTGGGAAACATGCCTCCATGTCATTTTCAGGCCAACATTCTCTAATGATGCTGCAAGGAGGTAAACCCCACTCCTTCTTAACTCCCTTTATATTTTATCGTCTATAATCAGAATTTTTATTCCTTGAGAGTAGAAACTGCCTTGCTTGTTTTTATTTGTATCCCCAGTACCGAGTACAGTGTCTGGCACATAGTTATTACTTAATAAATGGTCACTCACTCATTAACTCATTCACTTACTTACATATTCACTCACTCTATCATCTCCAGGGAAATAAGTAAGAAAAAAGTATAAATTAAGAGAGTATAGCATTATCTGACCACGATTACTCAAGAATCATCAAAACTCTTTAGGATTGGTTTAAAAAAGAAGGAAAATGAAAAGAGAGTCAGCAGTATGACTGAAGAAATCAACACCCTAAAAAATAGATTAACTCAAATGACAAAAGAGGCCCAAAAAGCCAATGAGGAGAAGAATGCCTTAAAAAGTCGCCTTTGCCAGATGGAGAAAGAATCT
>JAQQSU010012978.1:0-11781 GCA_028627135.1 Pseudochirops cupreus | reverse complement strand
TAGACCCACTGCCCAATCACAAAGCTACAAGGCACGGGCATTCCTGGAAAACAAGCCTGGCGCCACAGGCTCCACGTGACCACATTCAGCCTATTAGGGAACAGAGTATACTTTCAAATATCCAAGGGTCCTCAGGGTCACGTAGCCACTTTAGCAAAGGGCCTAGGGGCAGGGAAGATCTTCAGATTCCCATAACAGGTTCAAACCCAGATCTTCTGGCTCCTAGTCCAGAGTATTTATTGGAGACTTCCCCTTAAGCCTTACTACTTCCTCCCTTCTCCCTCTCAGTAGAGGACCTTGACTAAGAAAGCCTAAGCCAGTGGTTCTCAACCTTCCTAATGCCACGACCCTTTAATACAGCTCCTCATGTTGTGGTGTCCCCAACCATAAAATTATTTTCGTTGCTACTTCATAACTGTAATTTTGCTACTGTTATGAATCATAATGTAAATATCTGATATGCAGGATATATATTCATTGTTACAAATTGAACAGAACCCACAGGTTGAGAACCGCTGGTCTAAGCCATCTGCTCTGAGCTCCCACTTTTCTCCTGTCCCATACCTCCAAAGTCCTTAACCTCATACTCCCATTTTCTCCTCCCTTGCTCTAAACCAGCGGTTCTCAACCTGTGGGTCGTGACCCCTTTGGGGATTGAACAGGGTCGCCTAAGACCATTGGAAAACACATATTTCCAATGGTCTTAGGAACCAAGACACCACTCCTCTATCCATCTCCAGGAGGGTCCGCCCACATGCAGATATAAGCCCACATACGAGTATTAAAGTGTCACAGCATTAGGAAGGTTGAGAACCATTGCTCTAGACTCTGATAAAGTAGGAGCCCTTCTCTTTGCTTCAGTGAAAGCCTCTTGATCCTATCTCTCCCCATTCCCTCCTTTAGGACCTTGCTCCTTCAACTATTCTCTCATCTTCAAACACTCCCTATCTACTGGCTCTTTCCTGCTACTAACAAGCATGAGCAGGTCTTCCCTGTCCTTATCTTCATTAAGCCTACCATCACCTCAAACCATCATGCTACATCTTAAAAGATGATGTCACCATTCTGCCAGTCACCCACATTTGCATCCTTGGATGTAGCTTCACATTTTCTCCTCATATCTAGTCAGTTGCTAGATGTTATCAATTAAACCTCCATTACATTTCTCGAACCTAGCCCTTCTCTTCACTTACATGGCAGCCACTCAGAGGCCCTTATCACTCCTCACTTCCTTGATCAGATTCCTGGCTTCCAATTTCTCCCATCTCCAATACATTCTCCACAGGGCTTCCAAAATGATCTCCCTAAAGGGCAAGGCTGATTGCATCCCTACCTCACTAAAGAATATTCAGTGGCTTCCTATTGCTTCTATAATAAAATACAAACTTCTCAGCTTGGGATTCTGAACCTTGTATAATCTGGCTCCTAGCCTGACTTCTAAGACTTAACCTGCGGTTGCCTGAAGTAGGCATTCCATCTCCTCCCTCGGCACAGTCTGTCCCCTGTGCCTGGCACACATTTCCTCCTTACCTTGGCTTCCTTCAAGGCTCAGTGTAATGCCACCTCCTCCCCTAGGAAGCCCTCTCTGACCCTCCAGTCTCTCCTCAAATAATCACAGACACGTAAAGGAGTTGACTCCTGAAATCCTAGGACCTAATCACATACAAAAGGACATTAACTAGGAACTTTTTTCCCACAAGCACTGCAGGTGATCCCTTCAGGAAGTGCGAACAAGTTCCTTGAGTCAAACAGAAAGAGAGAGAGAGAGAGAGAGAGAGAGAGAGAGAGAGAGAGAGAGAGAGAGAGAGAGAGAGAGCAGTGCCCTAGGATGAACAGTGATCGCCTTTTAAAGTCATTTCAGTCAGTCCAGGCAGAAGCCAGCTTCTGATCACACAGAGCTAGAGAAGGGGAGTCAGGGAAAAGCAGCCCAGACTGCAAAGATGAGCAGCAAAGGGAGCTGAGACCAGGCTGGAGGCATTTTGGGCTGACTGGGAAGGCCAAATGCTAAGCTACTGAAACACCCTAGACTACAGATGAACAGGCAATAAGCCTCTGTCTCCTCCTTTTCCTTGAGCTCTCTGGAAACCTGAAATCTTTTCCTCTGGACAAGGAAAAAATGGTTTACCTCACTTTGTTTTAGAGATTTAATCTGTCTGTAAAAACAGTGTTTGTCACAGGCTTTGCAAGTCTGAGTACACTTACCAAAAAAGCAGTTGAGAGGAAGAAAATGAAGGGATCTAAACTGAGGTGCTCCTACAAAACATGGGCTCTTGCTAGGGGCTCAGAGCTTAAAAAAGAGTGTGTCAGTGAAAGATCCTTTGTTACAATTTCCTAAAGCAGAGAAAGATTAGAGACAGGCAAACTTGTCTATATGCAATAAGTCTATAGTAGAGAAGCGAAGTCAAAGAGAGGCAGGTAAACAGGCCCATTCACCCCTCCTCCTCATCACTGTCAAACTCCTGTTTTGGACACACTGTACTCAAATACAAACTAAGCTCCTAGAAGACAGGGATTGAGAGGCGTCTTCAAATCTTGGAGGGGGTGAGACAACTTGGGAGTTTCAATACCAAATTTGAATTCTAGCTCTGCCACTTTCTATCTGTGTGTGCTGAGGCAAGATTTTTCATTTTGGGGGGCCTCATTTTTCTCACTTATAAAATAAAGTTGGTTTAGATGGCTTTTTTTGAGACAATCACGGTTAAGTGGCTTGACTAGGGTCACACAGCTATTGAGTGTCTGAGGTTGGATTTGAACTCAGTTCCTCCTAACTCCAGGACTGGTTGCTCCTTCTACTGCATCACCTACTTGTCCCTTAGATGACCTAAAAGGTGTTTTTTTCACCCAGCTTTAGCTCTATAATCCTGACTAGTTTTTATTTTTCATTATTTCCTCATTACCTAGCACATTGCTTTGCCTGTTGTGGGCAGTTATCAAATTCTTGTTGGCTTGGATCATATTGGGGAAAATAAGCATGTTTACGGGGTTGCCAATTGATCACACCTTCCCAGGTTAGTGCTCCTAAGCTCCTACTCTTCGCATTTCTATCTCAGAAGGACCAGCCAGTGCTTGTGCCTTCCTGGTCCAGCCTATGAGAACCCAAGGCTACTCCCACACCAAGAGGAGGCAGGGGAGGAGGTCTTTTGTGGAAGAATAACTTTTTATAATACCTTATCAAAAAACCCACCACAAAATAAGAGCTATTACTTTAGGACAAACTGTCCCTCATAATATGGTTTCTCCTAACATGATCATTTTTCCAGATTGCTCAGTGGCACTGGACAGTATACACCTCCAGTGGAATTGAATCTCTCTCAGATGTCATTTTATCTAGTAGTCCTAGTTAGAGAAAAATCCTATAATGTAAGCTCCAGAATATGCCATTTTTTGAGTCCAAAGATTCCTCCTCGGGTACTTTAAATGCTCTATGTCTTACCACTAACTTATACAGAACTCATAGAATGGGGCCTCATCACTTTAAATCCCTTCTTTTGCTTGGCTTTGATTGCAAAAAGTGGTCAGGTTAATTGGGACAATTAAGGTGCTCCTGGGGGATAATTACCCCTTTTAGTTTCTGTGTGTGAAGAAGGAGGAGGATGATTGGCCCTGAAAATGGAGTCCCTGTGGCACACTGGGAAGGAGAATTAAAAAACACAGTGAGATGGAGCCTGGAATTAGTTTTCTCTTGTGCTTAATATAATTACTCAATAAAAGCATATAGTCTCTTCGATTTCTCCTCTCAATTCATATGCCTCTAAGGAACCAAGAGAAAAGATTAGCCATTTGAACCTCTGCTCTCAAAGAGGAAACTATGTAAATATGAGGAAACTGTCACTGAGAAAAATCAGTGAGTTTGAGGGAAATACATAAACATTACCCCCTCCCTATTTGGAACCACCAGCTTGCCATGCTATGATGAGGTACCATATATTGGGGAGGGCGATAAAATTTTAGTCATGGAGGAAAATAGAAGATGATCTATGAATTGTCACATGTGAGGAGTACACCTTATACCTGTCTTTATTGAAGTTTCAATGTAATTAAAAATGCTACTAAAAATTTCTTTCTAGAACTCCCCACATATGGCAATTCCCAGATAGGCTTCTACTATCATCCTCTATAACCTCCCCAACAGAATACCCTCTCTCCTCTCTCACTTTGCCACTGGCTCTCATCCCAATGAAATAATCCTCCAGTTACACTAGCACTCCTCTTCTCACATGCCACTATCTGTATTACAGACATCACAGGGTCATGTCATCCTGAAAGGATGCTCACAAGCTTTCCAGTCCACCTCTGTTCTTTTACAGAGGATAGAACTGAAGCCTAAGGGAGAAAAGCAAAAAGCCAGGAGGAGACCTTTAAGAGCTGATCATCGGATAAAGTAGGAAATTGTACAAAATGGCTGGTAACTGAATTTAGAAACTCCATTATACACATCAGCTTTGTTCCTCCTGGAATTTGTGCAGGAAGATGTCTTCCATCAAAGGTAATTGAGCTGCCTAGTTAAGAAAAGACAGGCTGATCGGTGCCAATGAGGTTTTGCCTCTTACTACCTAATGACATATGCCCATCAGGCAGTTTGGCCACAAGAGCTACCAAGGAGAATGATGGAGGATTAAGGAATGAGGATCTTCTGTCTAGCAGGGATGGAAGGCAGGATACCCTTTAGGATGTCCTAAAGCAGTGGTTCTCAACCTTCCTAATGCCGTGACCCTTTAATACTCATATGTGGGTGTATCTGCATGTGGGCAGACCTGCTTGGAGACAGATAGAGGAGTGGTGTCTCAGTTCCTAAGACCATTGGAAATATGTGTTTTCTGATGGTCTTAGGTGACCCCTGTGAAAGGGTCGTTTAACCCCCAAAGGAGCCGTGACCCACAGGTTGAGAACCGCTGTTCTAAAGTAACAGCTCATATTTTGTGGTGCAGCTTTGTGATAAGGTATTTTTAAAAAAGATTGTTTTTTGCAGTGCAAAGAATGCCACATGGATGCCTTTTTGTCAATACAGTGTAACTTGTGTAGGCAGCCACTCCATGTTGGTCTCTTTCCTAGAAGATAAGGGTAAACATACTAGAGCAATAACTCTACAGTCTACAGCTCCTCAGGGAGAATAAAATATGCCTTGAAAGAATATGAGACTTCATGGCCCCTACTGTGATCTCGCTTTGTTCCCTTCAAATCTTGACCCTAGGGGCAGGCAACAACTCAGCTTCAGTACTAGGTATTCCTATCTCTTCCTATAGAATGGGGACCTGACTCCTCTGAAGAGGAAAAAGTTTCCTGAGCTTGAAGGAATGATACAGATCCACAAGTGACATCAAGAAAAAGATCATTTAGTAAAAGTGAGAAAAAAAACTGAGTAACAGTGTTTAGTGAGTCCCTGCCAAAGGGTACGAGAACAACCATTTGTTAATCTGATGCTGCCAATACCTGGGATAAGCTAGGCCACTCAACTCTGAACTTCATGCTTGATCAAGCATGCCACTGAAAGGGCACCCTTCACACATAACCATCACTTTCCTCCTCTTGGAAAAGGCATGTCAAGGGATTATTCTAGTGCCCCCTTACCATTCCTGGGACTTCCCTAACCAAAACACTTTTCCCTGACCACTACTCCCCCAAATTAGGATTTCACACTGAGAGAGCTGCAAAATGGGCAGCTAAGGTGGTGCAGTAGACAGAATGCCAGACCTGGAGTCAGAAAGGCTATTCTGTATGAGTTCAAATCTGGCCTCAGACACTTACTGTGTGTGACCCTGGGCAAACCTGTTTGCCTCAGTGTCCTCAACTGTAAAATGAGCAATGAGCTAAAGAATTAAATGGCAAACCACTCCAGCATTTTTGACCCAAGTGGAACTGAAACGACTCAGGAACAACAATAAGTTGTAAAGCTCCTTCCAGCTCTGACTCTATGATCAAATTATGATTTATAATACAAGGAGAAAACAGGGGAGATTTGGCTACATAGTAGTTTGTCTAAAAAAAAGATGGTGGGGTTAGAAATGATTATGTACTGAAAACTCAACATTAATCAGCAGTACAACATGGTAGTCAAAATGCCAATGTAATGTTAGACTGCATTAAGAATACTACAGCTTCCAGATCACAATAAGTGACATCTCTGCTCTGGTCAGACTACATCTGGAATACCAGGTTCAGTACTAGACATCACATTTTAGGAAGAACACTGCTGTGCCAGAGAACATCTACAGAAGAATGGCCAGAATCTGAGAGGCCATAAGACCATAATATAGGAGGACAGTTGATGATAGGGAATATTTAGTCTAGAGAAGAGAAGATTGCCCCAAAGGAAAGAACTAGGGGCAACTGGTAAAAATTCTAGACAGCGATTTAGTCATGTTGTAAGAGAAAAAAAAGCCTCACTATCAATTAGCACTATCTCAAAGTGGAATGGGTGGCCTTTAGAAAGAGTGAGTTCCTCCACAATGGAGGTTTTCAAAGATGGCTGGACAACCTGCCTTCATCCAGCCTTGGGGATGATCTTGAGGGGATTCCTATATGTCATACATTAAATGACCTCTACGGTCCCTTCCAATTCTAAAAATCTCTTTTTCTGTGATTCAGCCAAGATTGAACAGAAATTAAGTGCCACTTCTGGAATTTAAAACAGTTCTTATGGCTACCACATTACCTCTCTCCAAGGGTGTTGTGAGGTTCAAATGATATGATGGAGGTAAAGCACTTTACAAACCTTAAAGCATTATATTAATTTTCATTATTATCATTATTACTATTATTATTATAAGCTTGTAGCTCCCAGGCTTCCAGTCTGGTGATGACTTCATTCTCTGACCCTTCTACTGTAATCCTGTTGAGTTCAAGCAATATAGGGGTATGCTGGCAAATGTTTAACTGCCAGGCTCTCTGGGGGAAAATGTACATACGCACTTTTAAATTTTATCTGCATTATAACCACTTTCGAAAGGCTAAACAATCAAACATTAAATCAAGGCTTGATTTGCATCATTGCTGATTTCTGAGGCATAATGTTCATAATGGAAACTTGACAATCAATCCTCTCAAGTCCCTTAAAGTTGACTCCAGCACACCCCTGCCTCTTTCCCTAAGAGTATTTGAAGTTCACTTTGGGAAATTTCTCTTTTAACTTTAAAGTCCATCATTAATAGTTATTGTGGGTTGAGGTCTCCAGCCAGTGAACTAATATGCCTTCAAATGAAGACTTTTCTGTTAATCCCAGTATCTGAGAAACAAGGACTTTATTCACCAAAGTCCTCCAGTCCTTATCAAAGGCTCTGCCAGAGGAGCACAAGCCCTGGCAGGTCTTCCCTAGAGGGCTAGAGGGGCTCCAAATAAGGACCACATGACTGTCATGTCACCTGGGGCTTGGCCTAGCTAAATGCCTGGGAGCTCAACCTCAGAAGGTGTCCAAGCACTTTTTTTTAGAGTAGTCCACAAAGACTACCTAGGAAGGGATGGAAGGACTGCCATCTGGGTGTGTGGCAGGAGTGACCACACCAAGGAAATCTCATCTCTATTGGGGTTTTGCGGAAGTACAATAAGCACAGTCACTAAATTGCTCTGCCTTGTAAGTCTGATTTAATGGCCATATTTATGCAATATCATTTACTTACAACTAGTTGATAATTAATGTTGCTAGTTAGGTGGGAGAAAAATGCTATTATTATTATCATCTATACATTCATATTCTACTTTTTAATTAAGAACTAAAGGAGGCTGAAGAGACCTTGCTAAAGAATCATAAAGTGATGCCTTCCTGGCTTTCCAAAAACTAACATGAAAGCCAAGTATCCACTGACTATAACCATAACAACATTAAAACCTAGGCCCACATGTTAACAAAGAACAAAAGAGAATTTGGAGGAATGTTAAAGCTTCGAGTTTGATATTCACTGGGTTCTCTTTTTTCCCCATGAAGTTGCTTAACAGAGCTCTACACATTAATGGCAATTAAAAGATCAGCATGGATATCAGCCAGATATAGTGGGAAGAATGCGGAGCCCAAATTCAGATCCGAGTCTGAAGGCCGCCTCTGCCACTTACTAGCTGTATGACTAATGGACACACAACTGAATCTCTCAGGGCCTCAGTCTTCTTATCTGGAAAAATGAGAATAAATACAGACAGTTCTACTCTCTGTAATGGCAATGGGAATCTGAAGATCTTCCCTGCCCCTAGGCCCCTTGATAGGCTTAAGTGACTCTGAGGACCTTCCCCAATTTGAAAATATACTCTGCACCCTGATAGGCTGAACGTGGTCACATGGAGCCTGTGGCAGGAGGCTTGTTTTTCAGGGATGCCCAGGCCTTCTTACTTTGTGATTGGGCAGTGGGTCCAAGAGGATTGTGACATTCTCTGACCCAGGGGAAGGCTATATATACCCTGATGTGAGGTTTTGCTTTGGGGCTCACTTTGGGAAGAGTTGTGTGATTTGGCTGGATGAGCCTTTGGGCAGCCATTGAGCCCCCTGGCTTTGAAAACCCAGATGTTGGTGCTTCTCTCCCTGGTAACTGACTAGATATGGGTGTAATTGTCAGATAGCTGGACGCCCTGTCTGCTTGTCTGTTTCTATGTCTATATTTTTTTTTTGGTCTGCTTGTAACTTCTGTTTGTATTCTCTGAAGTTCAGGGTGTTGGCTTTTTCCCCTGAACTAGGTAATAGATAAATGTTTGATTAAAGTAAGATTGTTGACCCATTTTGAGTTGCTTTCCTTTGGAAAAGCAGATCTAAGAACCTGTGTTAGCAGCCATCCTGGGTATGGTAGGGTGCTTGCTGATACACTATCTCCCTCTTGTTGTTATAAATATGATGTCATTCATCACAAAGCATTATATAAATGTGAGGTTTTTTCATACTTGTTCAATAGCTCTTGGACTTCATTAATGTAATTCCTTCCACCAACAAAGATCACAATTGCCTTAGTAGACAGTCTGCTTGAGTAGGCATGGCCAAAAATGTTCATCCCCTGGTGGCCAACCCCACAGGCATAAGCTTTCCCAAACTTAGTCTGTCTCTTGGACTTTTAAAGTTCATTGCTAGGCCCATACATGAATCGTCACCATCGTGGTAGATCCTAATAGAGTTTGTGTTTTTCTAGCATCACTTTCAAGAACCTGAGGTCACCTCTGTGCCATGATGAAATACTGGGGGAAGATGCCAGTGGGAAGATTATTATGTAATTCCACATTGGCCCATACGCCTATAATCTAGAGTGTGGAGATATGTGTATATGAGGGGCGGGGAAGGAGAAATTTAGAGATTTAAAGTAATACATACTATGATAGAACCAAGGTATATCTGTTTTGTTGAGTGTCCTGGAGACAAAAGATACAGAACACACACATACACACAATGGTTCAGAGCTTGGTTACACTTGACTTGGTTTCATGTGACTGGGCAAGATTATTTCTGGGAATTGATCCAACACTAACGTTACTCCAGCTGACAACACTGGTAACAGCATGCTCATTTTTATCATTGTGTTGTTAATAAGCCTTGATTCAGTACCTCCTCTACTGCCATGCTGAATCCTGTGAAAGATACTATAGAAATATATGACATCTTTGAGAAACTTACAATCTTTTTTTGTGGGGCAGGAAGGTGAGGACTAAGTATTACCTCCACAACACATCCTCATGTGTCCACTTCTCTACATTCACATACCTATTATCTTCCTTCAGGCCTCCGTTACCTCTGACCTCAACTAATACAACCACTTCCTAATGAAGGTCCCAACATGCAGTCTTACCTCAGCTCCCTGTGTCTTGTTTCTCACCTTTCCAGTCCACTCTCCACACAGCCGATAAGATCAGCATCCTAAAACACAGTTATGATCATGTTTCTCCCATATTCAAGATGCCTATTACTTCTAGGATAAAATGTAAACTTCTTGGCCCTTTGCAATTGGAATCAAATCTACCTTCCCAGGCTTATTTGAAATACTCTCCCTTCAAGCAATTTATACTTGGACCTAAACCAGACAATCTGCTGTTCTAGACCTACTGAACTCTATCTCCTGCCTTCATGTCTTTGCACAGGCTGGCCCCATTCCTTAAATGCTCTCCCTGCTCACTTCCATCTCTTGAAATCTCTAGTTTGCTTCCAGGCTCAGCTAATGGATTACCTCAGCACAAGAGCTTCTCTCATCTCCCCAGTTGTCACTGCTCTTGTCCACAATTACTTTGTATATACTTTGCACATACATATCTTTGTAAATTTGGTGTCCTAGCAGTAAAATCGAAGACCTCCAAGGGCTGAGACTAGATCATTCCTGTCTGTGTGTCCTTGGCTTTTGACAGAGGGCCTTTTGCTATAGCAGGCACAAAATAAATGCTTATTTGAATTGAATATTAGACAAATAAATTATACACAATAGTTACTATTTACTGGCTATGTGTATAACAATACACTCAGTCCTGGGGGAGAGAAAGGTTAGATAAGCTGATGTAGTCCTTGCTTCAGTGAGCTCATAGTCTAACAGGAAGAAAAGACACATTTGCTGATAAGTGCATTGGACAAGGATGGAACAAAGTGCTATGTGAGGGCCATGGGGGTGGAAGAAGGTCATTATCTATAAAGCAATCAGGAAAGGCTTCATGGAGGAGGTGGCAAGAGATCAATTAGAACTGGAGAAGTGGTAGAAGGTTTCATGGGGGAGATATGGCTTAAAGGATGGCTACGGTTTATTTAGAAGAGCAAAGAAGAAGGTGAGGCCTATACAAGGGGCAAAACATGTTCAAAGAGAGAGGCAGAAATTGGTCCTACTAACCCTAGTCCTAAAATCCTACTAAAATGCCTCGTTGTGGCATGGGGGAGGCTCTAGGTTCTTAGATGCTACTAGGCCAGTGGAACACAAACTCTAACAGGACCTCCCTAGGTAGAAAGACTTCAAGTATAAGTTAGTCAGGAGATTACCACACTGCAATGGAAAGCTTATGCTGAGAAACTATAGTGGACAAGATAGGATGGTTTAGTGGAAGAAGCACTGAACTGGAAGTCGGAAGACCTCCCTTCTAGTCCCGGCCATGTGACTTAGGAGTAGTCATTTCTCTGAACCTCAATTTTCTCTCCTCTAAAATGAGAGTAAGAAATGTACAGATCTAGAAGTGGAAGTGACTTCTATGGCCAGATAGGTCAAATGTCTGATTTGGAAGATGAAGAAAGTGAAACATGGAAAAGTAAATGAATTTGCATGGGTGGTCAGCATCAGAGGCAGGATTTGAACCCAGTAACTCCCCATCTTTGGTGTCAAGGCTTTTGTCCAGGGTACCTCATTGCATTAGTATACATCATATATTATCTTCTTTACTGGGTCATCCTGAAGCTTAAACAAGATAACATATCTAAGAATGCTTTATGTTGCAAGCACCATGACTGTTTAGAAATGGTTCTTTACCATGATTTTAGGACTTCTAGACTTTCTAAATGCAGGCCATGTCCTTATTTTGGGTACCACCTTAATGTTCACAATGAAGATTTTCTAGGTTGGATCACATTAATCACTGACATACAGGACCAAGAAAGACAGAAATGAGAAAGGGAAACCAATTCGATGGGTAGTAAAATCATCATCATGAAAGCCACAAATATATACGTGTAAATTTTTTTTAATGTTAGTAGTAGCTTGAAAAGCAGTGGAGTGGGGGGGCGGAGCCAAGATGGCGGCGTAGAAGCAGCAACATATCGCAGCTCTCATATAGCCACCCCAAAATACCCATAAAATAGGACCCTAAACCAATCCTGGAACTCCAAAACACACACAAAGATACTTCCCACTAAAG
>JAQQSU010012977.1:0-11781 GCA_028627135.1 Pseudochirops cupreus | reverse complement strand
AAGAAAGAAAGAAAGAAAGAAAGAAAGAAAGAAAGAAAGAAAGAAAGAAAGAAAGAAAGATTAAAAAGGGCAGCGGGATGGCACCATAGTGCATAGAGTGCCTGACCTGAAGTCAGGAAGACTCATCTTCCTGAGTTCTAATCTGACCTAAGACATTTACTAGCTGTGTGTCTTGGGCAAGTCACTTAACCCTGTTTGCCTCAGTTTCCTCATCTGTAAGGAAATGTCAAGCCATTCCAGTATCTTTGCCAAGAAAATCCCAAATGGGATCGCAAAGTGTCAAATGTGACTGAAAAATGACTGAACAACTAGGAGGGATTCAAAGACACACCTTTGAAGTATTGGGTTCTGTGCAACCTCATCTTCATTGCAACTGCTCCTCTCAATTCCCCTCACCTTTTTTCACCTCTGGATCTAAGGACCATAATCAAATCCACTGCTTCTTGAAAGGCTGTCTTCATTAATTTTCTTTAAATCCTAACAAATCCTACTCACTTCTCAAAAAAACACTTTTCCACAGCTACCATGTTTCTTTATGTGGAATTTGCCCCTATTAGAATATAATCTCCTTGAAAGCACATACAGCTTTCATATGTATATACCCAGTCCTTACCATGCCTAGCCTGGGCGTGTTCTCAAGTAAAGGTTCTGTTCAGGAACTCACCAATCAGAGGAAGGGGGAAGGGGGGGGTGTCAAAGAGGCAGAGGCATCTCCAGGGAAAGAAAGCTGCTGGGATGGAGATGGAAAAAGAGAAAAATCATCTTCTTCAAATATTTGAAGGACTCTCATGTTGAAGATGGAGTAGACATTTTGGTCCCCAAAGTCAGAAGTAGGATCAACAGATAGAAATTGCAAAAAGGAAAATTTATTTTTAATAGAAGAAAGAATTTTCTAATAATTTGATGGAAAGGGCTGCCTCGGGAGATAGTGAGTCCCTAGTAGCAGAGGCTTGATAGATACTTGTCAACAGTATTGTACAGCAGAGAAGGGTTGGGCCAGATGGCTTCTGAGCTCCCTTCCAATTCTGAGATTCTAATGATACTAGGGAAACTACAAATATTCTGATTGCCTTAAAGGCTTAAAGGTCAGTAGTAAAAAGATAGCTGTCTTGTATTGTGACTCAGTGTTGCCAAGTTGAGGGGGAAGCATTCACCATCCTGATATCTGAAAACTCAAACAGGAAAGAGCACCATTAGAACACACTTTAAATAAGAATTTTGAGTTCTAAAGCCCTCAGATCTCACTCTTGATATGAGGATGGGTTTCTGCTGCAAGATCAAATTTGGCTTCAAAGGAACAAAGTGACAAACTACAGTAGAAAAAGACATGAAGAATCTGCATTATCTACTGGGGACCATTTAATAACTTTTGGAGTCCTACTGTTAAAGTTCATTCAAATTAGCTCTCATTTTCTCAACAAAGAAAAGCATTTGCTTATCAAAATATGTACCACATAGTAGCTGGGGAAACCAAAGGAGAAATGCATAAAAGGGGAGAGGGAGGGAGAGAAGGAGAAAAGAAAGAAAAAAGAGAGGGGGGAAGGAGAAGACAGAGAGGAGAGAGAGAGAAGAAAGAGAAATAAAGGGATGAAGGGAGACAGAGAGATAGACACAGGGAAAGGAGAGAGAATAGAAAGAGACAGACGGCGACTAAGAAAAGAGAGAGAGAGAGAGAGAAGAGAAAGAAAGAGAAGAGAAAAGATCTTCATTCTGTTGTAGCAATAAAGGTTTCCTTCTCCAGCGATAATCAACTCTGCATAATTAAAATAGCTCAGACTGCTGAACTAATTTTCAAACTGGAGGTTTCTTCCTGTAGCAACACTTACACACAAAGTTTCTACTGTGAATGAATTTAATCGTGAGTCTAATTACAATTTTAATGAATATCTCGAGCACTGCATGTAAACTTGCACTCTGCGGCATCGCTATCTGTGAGGGTAGTTGGAGGTCTTTTTACATTTCATATAAAGGATTGCTTCTGCAAAATGTTTATCTAAAATAGCAGCTCTCCTTTTTTTCTCTCTTAAAGGGAAAGCATGATATAAAATAAATATCAAATGTGTCTGGTGCTTTTTCTTTAAGCCTTCTCTTTTTAGGCACTTGACATTTATGTTTTCAACTGCTGTTTTGTATATAGGGTATGAAACTACAACTTGCAATGGCAGCAATCGATTGGTGACTGAGGGAGTTTTGGTTTGGATAAATACTCAGGTTCCTATGTTTGTTTGTTTTGATCAAGCATTTTTATTGCTATGTAGCAGGTACTATGATAAGCACTTTTTACAAATATTATCTGATCTGATCATAACAACCCTAGGAAGTAGGTGCTGTTGTTATTCCCATTTTCCAAATGAGGAAATGGAGGCAAACAGAGGTTAAATGATTTGCCCATGGTCACACAGCTAGAAAGAGTCTTGAGGTCAGATGGGAAATCAGGTCTTCTTGACCCCAAGTCTAGGGCTCCATCTACTGCGCCAACTAGCTTCCTTGAGATTTATGCTCACCATGAAATCATTGAACCTATTGGGAGAACAACTTTAGCAATTATAAAGTCAAATTCTTTTTGTTTTACAGATGAAGAAACCAAGCCTTCATGAATTAAGTGACTTGTCCAAGGTCATACAAGGAGTGCATAATACAGCCGAGATTCAAATGCAAGTTCCCTGACTCCACAGTCCATGTTGTTTCACCATCCTGGATGACATTGTCACTACTCCAAAGAGAACAGAAAATTCAAATACACTTTATAAATAAATGAGGAAGGTGAAACAGTATTATGCCTTCCTTACGCAGACATTTAAAATGGGGAAGAAAATGAGTAGATGATCACCAAAGAAGCAAAAGGCATATTATTTCTAAAATTATTAATCTACAAAGGGAAAGAAGAATATAACAGGAGTCTTCATGGTGGGATGACATAGGCAGAGCACAATGGGGAAGTAATGTGCTACAATATAAAGAAGCCTGGATCTGAAGTCAGAAGACCTGAGTTCAAATCCCCTTCTAACACTTAACCACTTATCTGACCTTGGTTAAGTCACTTGGAAAAGATACCTCACTGGCCTTGTTTTTTCATCTGAAAATGAACAGGTTGGACTAGACGGTCTCAAGGTGTCTTTTAGCTCTAAATCTAAATTCTTCTATGACCCGGAACATTCTAGGGACCTTCAATTCAAAGGATGCAAGGTGGATGCCAAAGAAATTTTAAATAATACTCCTACTACCCCAGGTAAAAGTGAACTCAAATGTATCAACTGTTTAATGAATATTCAAAATATGCCTAAGGGGTATATTGAATATAGACAGGACCTGTCATTTCATTGGCATAGGGAATTCTGGGATGAAGACGCTCCTTCTACTGACACAGTTCAGCACATCCCTGAAATTTTTAGTCTTAGAGAGTTGCCTCAAGCAGAGGTGTCAAGACTCAGGGCATGCCTCCAGAATCAGATTAAAATGTAATTGGGAAATATTTAACAAAGTAAATACAACATGGATAATGTTGCTATGTGATTTTCTAAGTCCTTGTGCATCCAGACATCCTTATGTGTGATTCAGGGATTTCCATTCCTATTTGGCCTTGACACCACTGACCAAGAGGACCAAAAGGTTTTGTAAACTTGCTCAACACCACACCATCAGTAGATGTTAGCATTAAGACTTGAACGCTGATCTCAAGGCTGGTTAATTATTTGTGCTCTTCCTCATTCCTTAATAACTCTTCAAAATTCTTTTAGCTCTTTTATCTGGAGCTCCTGGCTATTCCTACAGAATTTCCCCTCGTATCCCAGTGATTTGTGTGCATATCATGTCCACCACCAGCAGCCACATGAGTATAAGCTCCTACAGTGCCGGAACGCTGAGACTGTTCATTATTTTGTATCCCCAGTGCCAAACAAAATTGTTGTTGCTCAGTCATGTCCAATTCTTCATGACCCCATTTGGGGTTTTCTTGGCAGAGATACTGGAGTGGCTTGCCATTTCCTTCTCCAGTTCATTTTACAGATGAGGAAACTAAGGCAAACAAGGTTTGGTGACTTACCCAGGGTCACACAGCTAATAAGCATCTGAGGTCAGATTTGAACTCAGGAAGAGTCTTCCTGATACCAGGCCCAGCATTTTATCCACTGCATCACCTAGACTGGGGCATCTAGGTTCTTCAGTAGTTAGAAGTAATGAGCCTGGCACCAGGAAGACCTGAGTTCAAATCTGACCTCAGATGCTTACTAGCTGTGTGACCCTGGGTAAATCACCTAACCTTGTTTGCCTTCGTTTTGTCATCTGTAAAATGAACTGGAGAAGGAAATGGCAAGCCACTCCAGTATCTCTGCCAAGAAAACCCCAAATGGGATCATGAAGAGTCAGACTTGACTGAAAACAACTAATTACTTGCACATAATAGAAACTTAACAAATGTTTCCTGAGTTGTTTGAATTTTTGTATAGTTTGGTTTTTTTTTTTCCTTTTTAAAATATTTTCTTAGAAGAGAGATAGTAGCAAATGAGTAGTCACAGATTCCTCCCGAGCAGTTGTCTGGAGAGACAGCTAAGTGCTACAGGAGCTATAACACAGGCCCTGAAGTCAGGAGGATCCGAGTTCAAATTTGACCTCAGACACTTATTAGCTGTGTGCCCCTGGGCAATTGCCTCCAAAAACAAACAAACAAAAAATAAAACTGTTGTCCCAGAGCTTTCCTTAATGAGTGGCTTTTATTTGTTTCAATTCAACTTAATCTTGAAATAGTCTCAAGAAGTAAGTTTGAAACTTTTTTTTAATGTAATCTGAACTAATAGGAAATATATGTATTAGCAATAGCACTTCATATTATATAGCACTGTACATATAAAAATGTTGTGCCTATTTTATACAAGAAGAGACTGAGAAGTCAAGACTTGACCAAAATCATCCAACCAGGAAAGTTTAGAGCCAGAACTTGAAGGCAGTCTTATCACCCAAGCCAATACTTTCTCCACTCTAACACACTGCATACAGCTGATGACATTTTGTGATGCTAGGCTTGTATAAGATAGCACAAATAATTACAACATTATTTTTAGCATCATTAAATTTTCCACCAAGAGTACCATTCTCTATCTCCTGAATTTGGGGGAGGGGGGGGAGTAAAAGTTGATGTATTTCAATAGATATTTGCTTTAATTATTCCAACTTTTTCCTACTACCCCACAGACTCCATGTCTATATTATAAAGGAGCCAATAAGAGAACATTTATTCATCTGGTTATGTGTTGATCCCTCCCCATTCTCAAGATACTTGAGGGCCAGGAATGTTTTCCATCTTTTCTTTGTATCTCCAGTGCCTAATCCAGTACCTTGAAGTTAGTAGTTCATAAATGATGGGATTGCCTTGAAATTTAAATTCTAAGTGTGGATTAGGACAATCGCATTGCTTCCTCAAGTAACTTCTCCTGGTATTTTTATAAACTCTCTACAAGGCCAGAGTTGGAGTCTCAATGCTGACACTTCTTTTCTTTTCTTTTCTTCTAATATTTATCCAATTACTAGATGATACATATTCAGTCAATTACTGCTTCATACTTTAGGACAACACCAAGGACTCAGCCCTTATTTTCCCTCCCAAGTCCCATAAGCTATCCCCTCACTGTGATGTCCAGAGTCCTAGTAGGTCAGTTGTGGTCTACCAGTGGATCTCAAACCCTTGCCTGGTTGGACTCCAGTGGCCCTGGCACTGCCTCCCTTCTCACCACTCTGCATGGTCATTGCTTCATCTGCCAGCAGCTTGTCCTGGCCACAAAGCCCAGGGTACCTTTTAAGCTTTTTGCATCCCTAGTCAAAGCTCAAAGGGCTAGGGAGAAATCCAAGATAGTTCATCATCAGCAAAGGTCTGGGATCCCTGCTTTGTATTTTAAAAGAAAGTCTCAATTCACTCCTGGAAGCTCAGCAATGAGTCAGACTTGAACGGTTGGGACTCTCCAAACTGTCTGCTCCATACTCTACTCTCCAAATTTTCTATCACCAGCCAATTGTAAAAGGTCTGCAGTCAGCTTCTCTCCCCCACCCCCTGCCCATGGAGGACATTTAGATAGATTGGAAGCAGTGAAAGACCCAGTATTGATCCCCAGGGAATCTACTTAATACTTTACCTGAATAGAAATTGCTTCTCTTTATAGCCGCCTCATTCTGCACAGAGTCACTGGGCACTTTATCTACTGCCACATGCCTATATCTTCAGGATAGCAAAGTTTTACTATAGTCATGGAACTCTTTTAACACAAAAGATCTTAGATTTCCTTTACCTTTCTTCATCAGGCATGCCTTACCATTCTAGTGCCCAAGCATTATTTTCTTTAAAGAAATCTGTCCATGTTCTAATTAAGGAATGTTATCTTGTCATTGAAAACATGTTGAACTTGAAATCAGGAGACCTGAGTTCAAATTCCAGTTACATGACCAAAGAGAAAAGACTGAAATGTTCAGTGCCTTAGGCAACTCTCTACCATAACCAGTAACAGCAATACATTCCAGATCTCCACATCTATAAGAGCCAATTGGGACAAAAACAGCTGTTAGGAAGCCATCTCATATGTCCACTTCACCTCTCCTCATCTAGATTAAAATCCCCTGGCAAACAGGTAGCCTTAATGTCTATTTGATATCTATTTCTGTACCTTATGCTAAGCGAGTCAATCAACAAGTTATTAAGAATTTATTAAATGTGTACTACATGCCAGACACTATGCCAAGTCCTATAGAAGTACGAATAAAGGCACAAAACTATCCCTGCTCTCAAGGATCTCACTCCGTAATGGGAAAGCCAGTGTACAAAACGAGATGGAAACAGAACAAATTGGAGATGGTCAATGGAGGGAAGTCACTAAGATTAAGGGCTAGGACAGACTTCACATAGAAAGGGGGAATTTTGCTGAGATTTTAAAGAAGCATTCTCAGTCTAGATACATACAAAGTGCCTGATGAGAAAGTGCTGGCGTTTAAAATGGTCACACCCACCCCTTCAACCTCTCTTTTGCACGTGTGAGGGACTATGGGTGTGAAAAATTGCATACATCAGATTTTTTTTTCAAGTATAGAGTAACTTTGCTAAAATTGGTTTTCTGTCATTTTTCTTTTTTATAAGAGATGGTTTTCTGGGAAGGGAGGGTGGAGAGCAATATTGGGAAACGTTGTTGAGTCATTTTTCAGTTGTGTCTGATAATTCACGACCCCATTTGGGGTTTTCTTGGCAAAGATACTGGAATGGTTTGTTATTTCCTTCTCCAGCTCATTTTACAGATGAGGAAACTGAGGCAAATGGGGGTAAGTGACTTGCCCAGGGTCATACAGCTGGTGTTCTACCCACTGCCTCACCTAACTGCCCCATTAGGAAATGTAGATGATGCAAAACAAAGAAACAAACAAGAAAGATAGCAATGGAAATGTTTGTTCGTTGCATTGGCCAGCATCCTCAGTATAAGACCTAGACACAGAGACAAACAAATACTGGCTGATGGCGACAGCATTCAGGAGGAAACGTTGTGCTTAAGCCTACCCTGGAAGATGGCAAAGACTTTCCCTGAGAAACTTCCATTAAGTTAAAAGTCTGCAGTTCAAGTGAAAAACCTAAATAGCAGGAAACATCAGCAGCCAATTTGTTTCAGGAAGATATGCTGCATGTTTTAGGGGGTGAAAAGCAGCCTACAAAGGAAATGGGAAAGGAGAGGAAGGGACTTAATGAAGCTGTTCAAAGCCCAGAAAGATTTGGAGGGAATAAATAAAATCATCCCCCACCTCAAAAAAAAAAAGGCAGAATAATTTGACCCTAGCCAACAGAGTGAAAAAAATTAGATGGTATTTGGTTCTTTTTTAATCAAGATGATATATTCCAAAGTAGAAAAATTTTCAGTGATTCAAAGGCTGCTCTTTTCAAATCTTGGCTTTTTTTTCTCCCGTAAAAGTCAAATAACAGTAATAATTATTTTAATATCTATCATCTATATAGAACTTTCAGGTTTACAGAGTGCTTTCCAGTGTCTCTGGAAGGACTACTCTATTCAAATCTTGGCTTTTTTTCCCTGTGAGGTTCAAATAACAGTGACAATTACTACAATATTTATCATTTACATAGCACTTTAAGGTCTACAAAGTGATTTATATACTTGATCTCATTTGATCCTCTCAACAATCCTGTGAGGCAGGTGTTATTATTATCCCTATCTTACAGAGGAGGAAACCAAGGCAAACAGAGGCTAAGTGACTCACCCAGGGTCACAAAACAAATGTCTGAAGCTGAATTTGAACTCAAATCTCCCTGAGTACAAGTCACACAGGTAAGTAGAGTAACTCATGTTTTCCTGATTCTAAGTCAAGCATTCTTTTCTCTGCACAGCCTAGGTTCCAGGATAGCTTACATGGATACAGCAGCTGAAGGTTTGCAAAGCATGTTCTGTTACTAGTGTTATATTCAAAATAAGTAGATGGTATTGTTATCCCCACCCTAGGGTTGAGGACACTGAGGTCGGGAGAAGTTCGATGGCCCTGCCAAAGGTCTCACAGTGAGTACATGGAGGAGAAGGAATTGAAAGCCAAGTCCTGAAGATTCCAAGCCCAGCCCCCTTTCCCCAATGCCAAGCTGCCTCTGTGGAGAAAGGCATATGGATGAACAGTGGAGGGTCCTAATTTACTACAGCTGGTGCTTAGAGGAGGTAAGGGAATGGGTGGAGAAAAAGAACTTTCACAAATCAGCAGACCCAGACAATATTCATCTTTGAGTCTGGAGGGGTTTAACTGACTTAGGAGGCCACAGCAATTATTTTATGAAATCCAAAGAAAACTAGGAAAAGAAGACCCTGATATGTCTCTTGAGAGCCTCCCCTATTGTTTATAAAGAGTGTGGCTTACTCTGTAACCGACTTGGTTGGTTATAAGAAAAATTCCACCAGCATGAAATCCAGCACTTACTTGTTCAGATCTAGGTGCATCCCATACTTAGACAGATCCAGAAAGTAATTTGACTTAATAGGAAATCAGAACTAGTTCTTAGACTCAGTGAAAGGAGTGAGTAGGTCAATGGTATCAAGCATGGAGCCCTCTATCAAGAATGCTTGACTTAGAACCAGGAAAACTTGAGTTACTCTACTTACCTGTGTGACTTGTACTCAGGGAGATTTGAGTTCAAATTCAGCTTCAGCCATTAGCTGTGTGACCCTGGGCAAGTCACTTAGCCTCTGTTTGCCTCGGTTTCCTCCTCTGTAAGATAGGGATAATAATAACACCTGCCTCACAGGATTATTGAGAGGATCAAATGAGATCAAGTATATAAATCACTTTGTAGACCTTAAAGTGCTATGTAAATGATAAATATTGTAGTAATTGTGACTGTTATTTGAACCTCACTGGTTCCGAGAGAACCCGATTAAAATATAATTGGGAAATATTTACCAAAACAAATGAAAATACAATAGAATATAGATAATGTTCATATGTGGTTTTCTTAGTCATTCGGAGTCTCCAGCGATCCTTAGTATGGTCTACTGACTCCATTTCCATTTGAGTTCGACACCACTGGCATAGGTTATCTCTGAGGGTCTTTCTGGCTCTAATAATCTATAAGTCGATTGACTTTGAAACTTATTAGTATTTAGGGTTGTTAATAATGGGGGAAATTCATCTCATGATTACAATAGCTAATTTTTTTAATGTAATGCTGTAAGGTTTATGAAGCACTTTATATGTTATCTCGTTTGAGTATCACAATAGCTCCTGTAAGGCAAGTGCTAATTAGTATCCTCATTTTAAAAATGAAAAAAAAAATGAGGCTGAAGATGGTTAAGTGACTTGCCCATGGTCAGAGACTGTGGCCAGATTCACACTCAAGCATTACTGAGTCCAAGAGCCCTACCCACTATCTCACTGCCTCCCCAAGATAGTGTACTCCCCATCCCTCGTGGTTTTCAAGAAAAGGTCAGATGACCCCTTGTTTCAGTAGAGAATATTCATGAATCAGGTAAAGGATCAGACTAAACAATTCTCTAAAAGATATATAAAACAACCAACCTGTCAGAATCCCCCTGTGGAAACCCAGAACAGTAGAGTAAAGGATAAAGGGAGCCCATATCGGATTAGGTACGAGTTTGCCAGCAGGAGATGCAGCTGAAGACAAAAGCTGAATGGAGCTCAGAGCTCCCTTCCAACTGTGCGGCCAACGGAAGAGAATTTTTCCTGTATCCTGGTAAAAATGTGACCCAGAAATTATAGTTGGGGAAATGGTCAGATCAAGGGGATAACCATGATCACCTAGTCATTTGGGATATACTTGGGAAACAGGCTAAATTCAAGGCAGAGTTTTAAAAAAAAGAAGGGCAAGAAAAATGTTCATTTCTTTGGAATGATATGACTGCACAGAATCAATTCGGAAGGAATTCACCCAGTGAAAAATACAGCTGAAGCCAAATCTTACATAACTTCTTCCAGTCTTTTCGAAGCCTTCAGTTTCTCTGCCATTGGTAAACTACCATGGAAAATTCATTTCATGCTTGTCTACTTTGGTAAGACCCCAGAATGAATTGAATTGTTACAAAAAGGTAAAAATTAAGAAGGCCAAAAGCCATTTGCTGCATCTAATTAAGAGCAGTCATCTCGGAAGATTTGCATGTGGTTCTGACTGTCTTTACCTGTAATCTTGTCTTGTTGTTTTTTTTCATCTATCAGAGGAGGAACCAAGAGAAAGCCTTATATTTGTAAGAATTCCCTGAACCTTGAAAAGGTTAAAGTTCAATCTAAAATTAATTCCTTTTGATTTGGGAGGCTTTTTGTGGACCCACACCTGGGTCTTAGGGAGTTACCTCAAATACTGTAGTGGTGTACTGCTAAATGTAGAAGAACATATGTGTATATGTACGTAAGTATGTATACATGCATATAAATATAGTTATATATGAGCTATGCATAGATACACATACATACATGTATGTATACATATAGGCACATTTATATATATATATATATATATATACATATATATATGCTTAATAATACATAAACTTAATCTGCATTATTAACATCTTCACCATCACTTTAAGTCAAAACAATCAACAAAATAATGAATTGAACTCTGCTTCTGTAGCATTTGCCAATTTCAAAGCTGTAAATGTTTGCGCTGGAAATTAAACAATCAGGTAAGCCTACTAAGCTGGCTTCAGCACAGTCTTGAGTCTCATAGAAAGCCAGCAGGTAGAAGTGAAGAGGGAAAATATTCCAGACAGGGGGAGTATGAGGACCGGCAAGGGAGCCAATGTTGCTGAATGTTGCAGAATGGGTGGAGTCAAGTATAAAAGAACTAGAAAAACAGGAAGGGTCCAGGTTGTAAAGGTCTTTTAAAATAAAATAAAAGATTTCATATTTGATCCTGAAAGTAATAGGAGTCACTGAAGTTTATTGTGTAAGATATGGGAGGGTGGGGAAGGTGATGAGATGGTCATATCTGTATTCTAGAAAGATCACTTTGTGAGCGGAGTAGAGGGAAGGACTAAAATGAGAAGAGATTTGAGGTAGTAAGACCAAGCAGAAAGTTATAGCCATATTTCAGGTACAAAATGATAAGAGCCTGAACTAGCGAGGCAGCCATGTAAGAGAAAAGAAAGGGATACAGAGGAGATGCTAGGAAGATAGAATCAACAGAGTTGGACAACAGAAACAGATGTGAATGATTGAGAATAAAGAGTCAAGGATGACAGCTAGATTGTAAGCCTGGGTGCCTGGGGAAATGGTGGTGCCCTCAACCGTTATAGGAAAGTTAGGGAGAAGGGA
>JAQQSU010012976.1:0-11781 GCA_028627135.1 Pseudochirops cupreus | reverse complement strand
ATGTGAAATATCTCCTTGAAAAAAACCACTGACCTGGAAAATAGATCCAGGAGAGACGATTTAAAAATTATTGGACTACCTGAAAGCCATGATCAAAAAAAGAATCTAGAAAGCATCCTTCAAGAAATTCTCAAGGAAAATTGCCCAGGTATTTTAGAACCAGAGGGCAAAATAGAACTTGAAAGATTTAGTGAGGTGGCAAGGGGCATGTTCCATTGTAGTCTGCAGCTCTGACTAGTTGTGTGACCCTGCATTCAGTTCTTTCATTTATAAAATGGGGACAAAAGTAGCACCTACCTCATGACATGGTTAGGAGGAGCAGATGAAATCACACCTGTAAAGTGCATATCAAACATTAAAGTGCTCTGTCAATGCAAGTTAGTGTTAGTATTACTTTATCTTTGGATAGATGGAGTAAGCATTTACAGAACGCATACCACGTGCCAACCCAGTGTGCTAAGGACCTTGCAGACATTGCATTGTCTTCCCCGCAATCCTGGAGGGTAGATGCTGTTATTGTTCCCATTTTACAGTCAGGGAAACTGAGGCAGACAGGTTACTAGTGTTCTAGTTGTGTGACTGTTCAAAGTCAGCCTTCCCTTACTCCAGGCTCAGTGCTCTGCACTGCACCACCTAGCTGCCAGTATGTTCCCATATGGTTTTAATTTCTTCTACATCTCTCTATATTTTGAAAGCCTTTTATACTATAATGTGAGTTTTAAGATCATGAGTTGTTGCTTTGGCAAAATCTAGTACAGTGTTCTCTTAAATTTTTATGAATCAGTATTATCTCCAGGATTTTGTAGGTGGCAGTTTTCGGTCTGTTCATTTCCAGCACACTTGATTTGTTGAATTCTCAAGAGTAATTTGGGGTCTGTAGGATGAAGATTTGTATTCTGTTAGTTTACAAAGGATAGCAAATTTTTGATGCATTATTCTAGCAACCTGGTCATTTTTTCTAGGTGTTTGGTAGATCTAAAATTTTAAAAATAAAATCCTATTTTTCTTATTATTTATCTTGTTTTCCTATTTTTCAAAGGAATCCAGATAGAAATGGTTCTGGGATAAATCACCATCCTTTTAATGTCCCTTTTACATTTAATGTTCTGTGGAGTCTTGTTCATATGGATAAAATGACTGCTTTTTAAATTGTTGACTAAAAATATTACAAAATAACCTCACGTGTAGTCATGTTATCGTTATCATCATTGTCGTCGTCATTGTTATTATGGAGTATCTCTCTCCCTACTGTGCTAAGTACTTAGTGCCAGAAGCTTGTGGATTCAAAGAAAATTCTGTACACTAATAAAGACCTTTATTTCAGGGAATGTCGTCAGCTGTTTGGGACACTCTTTCTTCAGCCAGAGTTTCCTGGGCAGCAAAGAACATGGTGGATTCTTGTATATCACATCGACTTACCAGTCGTTGCAGGACCTGGTGCTCCCAACTCCACCATACTTATTTGGAATCCTTATCCAGAAGTGGGAAACTCCTTGGGCAAAAGTATTCCCCATCAGACTAATGCTGAGGCTTGGAGCTGAATACAGACGTAAGTTAAAGCCCTTCTGTGAGCCCTAATACTGACTATAAACATGCATTATCCAGAGCTGCTCTTCGAAATCATGAAAACAGGGACAAGTCCTGATGTGGCGGGCAGAGTGCCAGACTTGGAGGTGCAGGGTTGCCTACCCTGACCCTTCCTATGTGTCTGACCATGTGCAGGATCCCTCATCTCTCTGAGCCAAGAACAAGACTGTACTGCTCTTGGTGCTGTGCTCTTGGATCTCCTATGTCTGCAGTCACCCAGCTTCAGACCCTCCCCCTGTCCCTCACTCACGTCCCCAGTCAACTGCCACTTCTTATTTCTGTCTGCACAAAATATCTTCCATCTGTCCCCTTCTCCTCATTCACATAGCCACTGCCCTTGTTCAGGCCTACATTCCCTCTGTGTGGGACTATTGCTGTAGTCTCATGAGTGATCCCCCTGCTTCATATCTCTCCCAACTCCAAACAGTCATCTTCACATCTGCCAAAATAATTTTCCTAAAGTCCAAGCCTGACTGTGTCACTCCCTCCCTTTTCAGTCGATTAAAATAGATTCCTGTTGCCCCTAAGATCCAAGAGAAACTTGTCACTTGTAGGAACTGATGTAGAATGAAGTGGGTAGTACCAGAACAGTTTCTGCAGCAGCAATATCGTAAACACGATAACTTTGAAAGACGTAGGTGCTCTGATCAGCGCAGGGACCAACCCCAACTGCAGAGAGCTTAGAAGGCAGCTGCTGTCTTCCTTCCAGAGAGGGACAGGTACAGAGGGCACGTGGAGGCTTTCTGGCTTGCAGAAAGTCAGTGTGGAAACTCATGTGACTTGATTGAGAATGAGAGAAAGTAAATTTTTATGAAAATAAAATTTAACTTAAAAAAATAACAGATGTAAATGTCTTTCTTGGATTTTCAAGTCCTTTATAAGCGGGCCCCAGGCCGCCGTTCCCAGACAGTGCAGTCTCACTGACTTCACCTTCTGGCGGGCATCCTGTACGATCCCACCTCCTACGGGAAGTGTTCCCTGAGGATCCCAGGCGCTTTTACCTGTCCCTCCCATCATTCCCTTTGTATTTATTTTGCGTGGACGTACCTCTCTGTAGAAAGTTCATGTTGTCTCCTCTAAGGGAATGAAAGGCAAGGCCTGCTATACTCTTGTCTTTGTCTTCAGCATCCAGCACAAGGCCTGGTACTTAGTGGATGTTACCTGCTTCATTCATAGGGTCAGGGGCCATCCTGGATCAAGGCATTGGGCAGGGCTGGCAAGGGGGAGTGTCCTCAACCTAGCTATACCCCCAGTGATCAGAGCTGTTGTTCCTCCTACTGTTGACCACCTGCTTCTCTGTCTTTGTGGTACTGCTCTTGCCTGCTTCTCCTCCTGCCCATCAGATGCTTCCTGGCTGCCCTGGTCACCTTCTCAAGTCCCAGCTAAAATCCTCCCTTTTACTGGAACCCTTTCCTGATGCCTTCTCTGTCTTCATGATCTCTCACTTATTCCCAACTTTGGCTTGATTATCCCTAGTTTTTGTGCTCCCATAATGTACAGTGAGCTCCTTGAAGGCAGGGGATTTGTGTTTGTCTGTTGCTTTCTTTGTAGCCCCGGTGCTTAGCACAGAACCTCAGATAAGCTTGGCACTTAATAAAGTCTTATTCACTGACTGACTGCTCCCTCCACTTCTACAATTAGGAAAATGTTCATGAGCACACGCTGTGTACCAGACCCTGTCCAGACCCTGTGGGTTAGAATGGAGACAGCGACCCAGCCCCTGATTGTGTTTCACTGGAGTTTGTGACATGGAATAATGAAAATAATAATAATAGCCAGTGTTTGTATAGGACTTATTTTGTGCTGAGCACTGTGCTAGGAGCTTTATTGTATTCTCATCGGATCCTCACAACAACCCTGGGAGGGAGGAAGTGGAGGACACTGAGGCAGGCAGAGGTTAAGTGACTTGCCCACGGTCACGTAGCTATTAAGTGTTTGAGAAGAGATTTGAGTTTGGGTCTTCTGGCTCCAGGTTTAGGGCTCTATGCACTCTTTCCCCCAGGTGCTTCTGTACATATTTTATATACCATACCTGTACCAGTAGGCATATACACGTGCCTGACTGAGGAGCCGTGAGGTGCAGAGGGAGAGCACTGGACTGAGTGGCAGGAAAGGCCTTATTGCCAGAGCTCGGACATGTGGCTGAAGTTTTCTATATTTCTGTCCCCCTGCAGGAGAAAACTCCTTAGGGATGCTCAGGGGACCTCAGGGGGCTCCAGTTCCAGGGATAACAAAGAAGCTCCAGTGAAGGCAAAGCTGGGCCTTGGCCTAGTGTATCAGGGGACATTTTTGTGTGGCTCCATAATAAGAGATGTTGTATGAATGCTCAGTGTTTCTCTATACTGTGATAAGCTGCTAAGATGCATTTTTGATGCCTCTCCTCTCTGACAGGCCATTCTCATGTCACCTCCATTCATTTTGTGTTTCTGCAGTTTATCCGTGTCCTCTGTTCAGCGTCAGATTTCGGAAGCCATTGTTTGGAGAGACAGGACACACGATCATGAACCTTCTTGCAGTAAGTGTCTCCTCCTTTTCCCTAGTCTGGGTCTGGGGTAGAGGAGCTGAGAAGCCTCTGAATCCATGTTTGGAACAGTCTCATGTGGGCTTGCCTGTGTTCATAGGAAAGAACTTGGATAGAAGTCCGTAACTTGTAAGGCCGCTTTCTAGAAGGGCCACAGTCTGCACCAGTACATTTCCTTATGCGCACGGTATTCTTCTGTGGGAGCTTCCAGTACCCTAAAGTCTGCCTCCCAGTCAAATCCTGCAGAATTGAGGCCTGTCCAAAGAATTCACGAAGAAATTCTTTAGATTTGGCTATCTCATAAACTTGGTAAAAAGACTCCAGAATTAAACTGCAATCTAGGTGACCTCACCAATAGCTGTGACTGGAGAGCCTTAAGCTATGTATGGTCTAGTTTCCAAGACTCCTACACTGGCTTTTTCTATACAGATCTGATTTACATTTGGGGCTCAATCCTATAGGCTAATGAAATTTAAAATTACAAAGATCCTCCCTTAATATACTAAGTTACCCGCTTTTTTGGAGGTATATGGGGTGTTCATCATACAAATCTTTATTACATTAGAAATGGAAACATTTTATGTGTGTGTGTGTGTGTGTGTGTGTGTGTGTGTAAGTATGTATTTAATTTCTGTGAATCAGTACTAACCCTAATGCCTGCTTTGTGACCCTGTGACGTACAATTCTAAGGACTTCCGAAATTACCAGTATACGCTGCCTGTGGTTCAGGGTTTGGTGGTTGACATGGAAGTGAGGAAAACCAGCATTAAAATTCCCAGCAACAGATACAATGAGGTAAGAATCTTAACAAATGTGCTTGTTGATGCATTCCTTCATTTATTCAGTCCATAAACATTTACGGGCACCGGTGTCTAGGAATGCTGGGAATACAGAGATATCAGCTACATTGACCCAACTCTCAAGGAGCTGAGAGTCTGAGGGAATGGAGCAGGAGGTGGGGTGAGATGCCCTGCTCAGTCAGGAAGGCTTCGTGAACCGGCAGGTTTCTGAGCAAAGCCTGGAAGGAAAGCCGTGACATCCATGGAGGCAGTTTTGTATAACCCAGCCAGCGTTTCTTCAGTGCCCTTTGGGTGCCAAGTATCGTGCAGGCTGTAGGGTTCTAAAGATAAAAGTAGAGCGCCCTGCTCTCAAAGCGTGTCTGTTGTTCTACTGGGGTGGGGGCAGCATAGCCGCTGTTCTGTAAGTATGGAATATGTGCAGAGTCACTTTGGAGTGATGAGGAAATGCACCAGCGATTGAAGGAAGCTAGCTGGAGGAAGACTCATGGGAAGGGGACAAGCATTTAGCTTCTATAGCACTTGCTACATCCAGGCACTGCACTAAGTGCATTACAGATATTATCCCAACCCTGTGAGATAGGTCCTGTTATTATCCTCATTTTACAATTGGGAAAACTGAGTCAGAGAAGTTAAATGACTTTCCTAGGGTCAGACTGCTAGCAGTGTCTGAGGCTGGATTTGAACTCGGGTATCCCCTAGCTGATTCACAACTGTGCTGAATGGCTGTATTACACATTCACGATATCCAGCTTTAACGGAGTCCTTACTGCAGTAAGACAATCCTTTTATTCCTTTCTAATTGATTTCCTGTCTCATTCCCCACAGAAAGTGTTACCGAAGTTTTCTTCCTTCCTTAATCCTCCAACACCTTCTGCTCACTCCTCTCAGCTGAAGGCCTTTCTACTTGCTTCACTGAGAAAAAGGAGGCCACTGGCATGCGTGCCCTTTTCTTCCTCTGTCTTCAGCTTGACATCCTTTGACACTGTGTGCCCCTCTCCTCCTTTCCCCTGGTCTCTGACAATGAGCTGGCCTTTCTCCTTGTCTCATGTGTGTGCACTCGACCCCATTCTCTTCTGTGTTCTCCAGCCCACCACAGCTGTCATCCCCCAGTGCTTCTCACATCTTCAGCATCTCCAGCTCATCCCTTTCTTTCTGCCTTCAAAAATTCCCATCCTCAGAAAAGCCTTCTCGACCGAGGTGTAGTTGTCACTGCTCAGTGCCTCTTCTTCCTCTCTTCTCCCTGCTTATTCCTTGTAGTCTGACTTCCACCTTCATCATTCCACTAAAACTGCTCTCTGCAGCATTGCCAGTGATCTCCTCATTACCAAATCTGATGGGACTTTTTTCTCAGTTTCCATCCTTGCTGTTTCATTTGACATTATTGATTCCATTCAACCCTTTCCTATTGGATTCTTTCCTAAGGGGTCCCCCTGTTTCAAGGCTCACACCATTCCAGTCCATCCTCTACACAGCTGCCAAAGTAATTTTCCCTTAATCAGGTAATTCCTCTCTTAAACTTACTCTAGTGGTTCTTTATTGCCTCTCTGATAAAATACAGTCTCTTCTGTTTAGCATTTAAAGTCCTGCACCACCCGACCCTGACCTTTTCCCAGCCTCCTTGGACATTGCACATCTCTGACCACTCCATAGACACTTTCTCTGTATGCCCCTAAGCAAAGTGCAGCAGGCATTTCATAAATGCTGTTAACTGGCTGGAACGGACAGAAGTAATAAGGAACGAGGCTGAAAAGCCTCTTAAACCCACTTAAAAGTGGGGCTGCACTTTCCCTTCCTCCTTTAAAAAACTCTGCTCAAGCACCATCCTCTGCATAAAATTGTTCCTGACTCCCCCAGCTGGAAGTGTCTGCCTTCCCAAACTACCTTGCATTGAACTATTTTGTATATATCCCAATTTATTCACTTCCTATTTATACTGTTTACACTTATATGTGTACTTCTTGTCTCCACCATTAGAATGTAAACTCCTCGCGAGTGGGGATTGTTTCATTCTTTGTGCTTTTATGTCCTGTCCCCTAACACAGTGCCTGGCAGTCAGTAGCTTTTTAAAATTACTTGTTGATTCATTGATTAATGTAAGAAAAAATTTCCTAACAGTCAGATCTATCCAATGGTAGAATGAAATACATGTGGATATAGTGAGTTCTCCCTCACTGAAATTGTCTTCTAGCAAAGGCTCATGGCCACATGTTCTTGTGATGGAGAGGGAATTTTTTTTTTCAGGCTTGGATTAGACTGAATAGCTTATGTGGTTTCTTCCTGCTCTAGGATCCTGGGATTCTCTGATCTTCCCAGTTACTCAGGTTCACACTTGAGTCATGCCTGAGCTTTCCCTGTACTCACCCAGTTGGTTGTGGAGCTTTGGGCTTCCTCACCACTACACTTCTCCCACCATCTTCTCTCCTATACTTAGCGGCCTCTTGTAGAGACCTCGTCAGAGCTCCATCCTCCATCACCTCTTGCCTTGACTCTCGTAATAGGCTGGTGAAGTTAGAGACGTTGAGATCCTGAAACCAGGGATCTGCTGCCTCCTAGTTTCTCTCCTGTGCCAGCATATCTTCTCCACCACTGCCAACATCATCTTCATAACATATCAGTGTGATGACATGAGGCTTCCTTGCAAGAAGATACAATATAAACTCTTTAGCTCCACTTTTAAGACCTTCTATGATCTTGATTCAGATTAGCTTTTCAGCCTCGTTCTCTTATTACTTCTGCCTGTTCCAGCCAGTTAACAGCATTTATGAAATGCCTGCTGAACTTTGCTTAGGGGCTTATAGAGAAACATGAAATGGTCACAGCCCTCCAGAAGCTCCCATTCTTATGGGAGAGATACCATGTAGATAACCAGGCACGTACAGGCTGCCTTCAGAGCTGGTAAAGGGCAGTCTCAGCTGGGGAGGCCGTTGCCTCCGCAGAGTGAGTAGAAGTGCTGTAGAGGAAAGAATGTGGCATAGACCCACGGTTCTCAGCCTGCGCGTCGTGTTCAGTTTGTAACAATGAAAACACATCCTGCATAACAGATATTTACATCACGATTCATAACAGCAGCACAGTTACAGTTACGAAGTAGCAACGAAAATAACATTGTGGTTGGCGGTCACCACAGCGTGAGGAGCTGTGTCAAAGGGCCGCGGCGTTAGGGAGGCTGAGAACCCCGGCACAGACCGTCATCTCGTTGTTGTCAACCTCAGTCTCATTTTAGCACGTCAGGAACATGCTAAAAACAACTTGATTTCTGGAGATGCTGGTGCTTTTAGCTGAGGGGTAATGACATGACTTGGGGGCTGTGTTATCTGACCTGTTTTGGGGCCGAGTAGGAATTATTTTCTGTTTATTGACATTTACTGGGTTTCTCATCTGATGCTATAGGTCAGCGGTGCTCAACCTGTGGGTCGCAAACCCTTTGGGGGTCGAACGACCCTTTCACAGGGGTCACAGGGGTTGCCTAAGACCATTGGAAAACACATATTTCCAGTGGTCTTAGGAACTGAGACGCCACACTCCTCTATCCGTCTCCACCCAGGTCTGCCCATGTGCAGACATGCCCACATAGGAGTATTAAAGGGTTGCAGCATTAGGAAAGTTGAGAACCACTGCTGTAGGTGGTGGTAGTTTTCTGATAAATCTAAGATGACAGTGGAAAGTTTACTATTAATTACTATTACCTTTACAATCATCCATTCAGCTGGGATAGTTTCAGAAGCAGAACACTGGATTGAACCAATTCTCGAGGTCCTTTCTGGTTCTTGGATTCTCTAATTTAGATACTGGTTTATTTTCATTCTTAACCTGTACACATGGTTGAGAGTTTTTTGAAGGTACAGAAGCCACATTGGAAGGGTTCATTGTGGCCAGGGCAGTGGAGACCAGACAGACAGATAAGCTTAAAGTGGGAAATAGTGAGCTTTCTGGCCATCTGGGCAAGAATTGCTTTTCTCCGCAGACATGGGAGGGAGCTGGTATTGTTCTTTTCAAATGAAGCAAAGGAGTGGATGAAATGTTTTCCAGAAGATGATGCAGAGGAGGGAGAGGAAGGTTCCCAGATGGACTGAAGAATGAGCCCTTCTGTTAGTACACTTAACAGAAAATAGAACCTGGAATGTCCATGTGAATTGTGGATCCATAGAGTTCAGTCCAGTGGTGACAGACAAGGGCCTGTGCGGCCAGGGCCAAGGGCCATTCCACATAAAGAGTAACTGTAAACTCCCGCACCCGAGGCAGTTTGGGTACAAACTCTCGGGGATCGAGTGGCCCTATGAAGTTCACTCACTGTGAGTCAGCCCTGTGACCACACAGCTAAAAACTTCTGTCATTGTGGGCTGAATTAATCCTGCTTGATTCAGTGTCAGAATGTTGACGCAATAGCAAAAT
Source organism: Pseudochirops cupreus (assembly GCA_028627135.1). Lineage (NCBI taxonomy): Eukaryota > Metazoa > Chordata > Mammalia > Diprotodontia > Pseudocheiridae > Pseudochirops > Pseudochirops cupreus. The sequence goes on along the minus strand of JAQQSU010012976.1, from coordinate 2,481 downwards.
GAGATTGGTTCTCTTCTTCTTGACAGTCTGCAAACTGAAAATCTCCCTGACCATGTCTTGGTGGGGATTGTATAGGGAGTTCCTGGTCGGGTCTGGTTTGAATTATATTATTAAGCCCCGAGGGCCTTTCCACCTTTGAAATCCATCCATATCATAGACTCTGTAGAGTTCCTTCCCTCTTACTGTATCACAGGGAGACCCTCATAGCACAGCAGGGAGACCACCCATCTATAAATGACCAATACACAGTAAAACTAGGAGGGGCGTTAAGCAGTATGTGATCAGAATGCTCTGTGAGATCTAAAAAAACAAACTGTGCCTTCCAGCGGGCATCAGGGAAGTCTTTGTGGAGGAAGTCATATTTCAGCTAGCATGTGAGGGCAGGTAAAATTTCACCAAGTGGAAATGCTCAGAACCTAAGGCCTCCTTCACCTGAGCCATTAGCCACCTCTCACTGTACCAGGGCTTTGGGTTACTGCCCACATCACTAGAAGAGATCATCGTACAAACTGCTATCAATGTTTTCTGTCTGTCTCACAGTCCTTTTACATTTCCTTCATCAGCATGTTATGGGGCCTCTGGTTTATATGGCCCTGTGATTGGTTCTGTACCCTAACCACAAAGGCCCACTCCTGGTTCCTCGTAGATAGATTTCCTGACTTGGATCATAGGAACTGGAAGGGATTTTATAAACCAGCTTGTCCACCCTCCTTATTTGACAAAGTAGTAACCTGAGGTACACAGATGTCTCCTGACTGTAAATCCAGTGGTGTTTCTAATGTAGCAGACCATCCAGTAGAGGAAAAAGGACACGATGAAGGTGGTGGTTATGTTAAAGATAGGATACGGGAGGTATCCTCCAGTATGGTTCCTTGGGAGGAACTCTGCTCTGGGAATCAGAAGTCCTGGCTGGAGTGTTGGAGAGGAGCTCCAAGTGATGCACACTGAGGCTGAGGAGAGAGCAGGATTGCTGCGGCCCCTACTGGCTCTGCCTGCAGCCAGGCCTGTCTCCTCTTTGGGGCTCAGTGTCTCTGTCCACAAAGTCCGGACAGTTCACCTTCATCACTCTGCCCACCTCGAAGGGGCTGTTTTCAGGAGGAAATGAGAAGAGAGGGGGAAACGCCCTGGAACCCTAATGCCTATGATAGTTCTCAGAGCGTTCCAGGAATGTGCAGTATTGGGATCTAGAGGGGACACAAGAGGTCATTGAGGTGAGCTCCTTATTTCACAGAGGGGGATACTGAGGCTCACGAAGCTTCACTGGTTCCCCCAAAACACACAGCTGTGTGAGGCAGCATGGTCTAGTGGCCAGGGAAGCCTGGTTTAAAATTCTGCCTCAGCTGTGTGCTAGCTTGTGACCCTGAGCGAGTCATGTGAACTCCAGCCCCAGACAGTGTCTAATCAAAGGTCTGGAGTCCTTGAGCTTGTTTCTTAAAAAATGTTTTATAAACGTATTTCCATTTTATTTCGTTTATTTAAAAACATTCTAAGAAGTTTTCTCATGCTGGGGAGACTAGTGGGAGATTTCACCAGACTGCTGAAGGAGGCCACAGCCCATGACAGGGTAACACATCTTGCTCTGTGATTCCAAGGAGCCGGGAAGTCCCTCTTGTGACCCTGCACTGGGAGGAGAAGTTTGCTCCTCGGCAAGTTTTCCTAGGCCAGTGAAGCCCCAGCTCAGACCCTGCACCTTTCCATAGAGATTAGAGCCGCCTCCTTGGCTTCTGTAGTCAGTGTTCTTCCCATGGAGCATAATGATGGAATGGCCATCCTTTCATTAATCAGTGCCTGAAATAGAAGATCCCAGGTGCTGCCCCACCAGGGAAGCTGAACCCAGGCTTCAGGCAGAGTGGTTCTCCAGTGTGTGGCCTCTCCCATGAGTCTGCTCTTCCTTCTTGGAGCTCCCTTACAGTTTTGTCTACACTTTTTGATACCACCTTTTTGTTTTTCTCCTTGTCCACTTGGTTGCTCAGTTCTGCCACCCATACTCTTCTTTTTTTTTTTAATTTTATTTTAGTTTGCATCATTCATTTCCACAAGATTTTGAGTTACATATTTTCTCTCCCTCTTTCCCCCACCCACCGCCCCAAAACAGCCATCCCAGTGTGTCCCCCCTCCCCCAGTCTACTCTCTCCTGTGTCACTTTTCGGTAGGGCAGGATGGATCTCCCAACCACAGTGCCTGTGTATGTCAAGTTCCAGTTGGATGTAGTCAATGATAATAATAATAATAATTGCGCATATATATATATATGTATATATACACATTCATAACATTTCATTATGGAACTTCAGATTCCAGATTCTTTCTCCTCTTCCCTCACCACCCACCCCCACTGGAAGGACAAGCAATCAAATACAGGCTGAACATGTGAAATTACGCAAAACCTCTCCATAGTGAGCACACTGTGAGAGTCTGATTAAATGTCCCCTCTTCCTATCCTGCCCCCCCCATCCACTCTCCACCCTGTCCCTGTCTCTC